>PVJI01005004.1:0-101524 GCA_004026765.1 Micronycteris hirsuta
TGCTTTGTCTGCAAAAAGTGCTAGAACAGTAAGCCAAAGAGACAAAACAGCCTTTAGTGAATATTTACAGCACTTAAGAAGGTGTAAATTGTAATTAGCCATATGCTACCCTTGCACAGCCGGACAAGAAATGTGCCTGATGGTGCCGGGGCTCCGTGGCCAATTTCAGGTCGAAAGCAGAGCGGCTATTGAGGAAGGAATAATCCAGAAAGGGAAGCTCCAGCACTGTCCCATTCTTCGGCTTCAAATACAACAGATGAGAACTCTTTCTTCATGAGTCTGTGATTGTAGCCCTGTGGCTGAATTGTGCATCCCAACCAGAGTTCCTGCTTTGGGAGACAGGCAGGGACGGCCCTACTGAGCCCAGCCTTAAAATTGTAGATCTGGGCACCTATTTACTCTATTGACAAAGGAATTAGAATGCACATGTGTTACAAAGATACTGTTGTTTTACATTAGCATTTCCAGATAAGAAAAAATGGTTCAGAGACAGGGCCTATACTTGACGGTGGCCTCAGAGAGTAAACCAACCTAGTAAATAAACAAAAAACCCAGACTTTTGAGAACTTGGTTTTATGTGCTGCTCTGCCAACTGTGCGACTTGCAGTAAATATATCATCTAACTTCCTGTAGTCTTAATCTATCATTTTCATAACGTGAGGGTTGCACTCAGAGATTTTTTTTAAAAATGGCATTCAAAATGTTTGTGGGTATGCGTGCACTCTCTCCAACAACCTCATTTTCCTGAGATAAACCATTAACTTTCATGAGATTTGAAAAGGCCCTGTGACCAAAAAAAAAACCAAACAGGATGAAGGAGGAATCAGAGCCCTGGTAGGAGAGGAAAATGAAGCAGAATATTCACGATCTTGTGCTGGAACAGAAAATTGACAGGAGGATTTCATTTGCTCTCTTTGGCTGAGAATAAGCCACTTTTCTCATGCAAATGAAGACCGATAAAGGAGATGAGTTTACATTGTCTAAAATGCAATGTTGTTTTTTGGCTCAAATAGTTGTATCCCAGTAAATTAGGGATGGATTCTGAAAATCATGCAAATTCTCTTTGTGAATTTGTGCATTAATGTAACTTTCTTCTAAGTGACTTTCACTATCGGGAGATAAGATTTGGCTTCGTTCTTCTCCTGACAGATAAACACAGGGACAAGAGCCCTTAGACTGAAGAAGACTTAATGGATGATAAAGACTCTTGTATAATCTAATCTACTTGGTTCCTGCTGTTATGTTTTGATTTGGGGTTAACTTCATGATCAGATAACAGGGCAGCAAGTATGCAATTTCCACAGTCAACAACTCCTTCTTCTGGCTCTTGCCCCAACCGACTCATCTAGTCTTGCAGCCAAGAAGAAAGGCTTCTCTGGAACGCAAGCCCCGCCAGGGAGAGGGAGAGGCTCTGCTGCTTTAATGCTGGATTCCTCAAACCTAGAACGATGCCCAGTGTAAGCTAGTTGCTCAGCAAGCGTTTGTTGCATGAATTGTAATACTTAGGAGTTTCAGGATGGCTTAGGATTGGTGATGTCTTTCTGAGACTGAGTGGGTCAAGTGTATCAGACTTGGTTCTCTGAACTCTACTTGGCTTCCTATTTTCTGAAAGCAATGTAAATCATTTGTTTCGATTGATGAAGCCCAGATGGGGGTAAGGCTCTTGATAGCCAGGTTACATCATCTTTGTGCAATAGTTAAGCAACTAAAGTGGTTCAGGCAGTTCTAGTAGCATCCAGATTTTAATCATGGGGAGCTTGGAGGCATTTGTCCTTCGATAAGACACATTTCCACCCGCCCGACAGAATCACAGCCTCAATTTATGGACCCCGCACGAGACTGGCAAATTCACCATTTCAGCCTGTTTTCTGTAGTTGTAGAATTCTCCCATGTAAGAAACAGCAGCACCAGCCACAATAACAACATTGACACACTCACGGAGGTTGGGCACTCAGGAACGAATTTGTTGAATTAAACGAATGCCCTATTACCTAAGCGCAGGGCCTCTTGAGACAACATGTAAAACTGAACTCTTAGCAAGCACAGCTCTCTACAATCTAAATTCAAACACAGTTCATGGCTAGTTTTCCTCATATTTCATATCCCCCTACGGTAACTCCTGAATTTTAGACCTACCTCAATGCACACTCTTCTGCTTGATGACTAAGGTCTGAGACAGAGAAACGGCCTATTTCTCGTTAAACTTAGATCTATTTTAGTGTATGTTTTTCACCAACTTAAGGATGGTTTCCGAACGATGGTTCTTGGGTTGAGCGGCCGAATGTCGGAGACATGTTCATCTCATCGCTACTTCTGTTTCCTTTTTGTTTCTCCTCCTGTCTTCTTGCTCCTTCCTCCCAGACATCTACCCACACACTCTGGCATCCTCGTGACCTGCTTATTCCCTCCATAGTCGCTGTGCTCTCTTTGTTAAGGCATGTTGCCGTGACACCCTGACAATCAAGGGTCATCTCCGCGTGAAGGTTTTTGCAGAAGGAAAAATATTCTTCAGATTTTTTAAAAAGACGGTAACTCTGGGTACTTTTAGGCTAGTATACAACACCGATTTCCAAGGATTTGATACAACATAACATACATGAAATTTATTATCTCGCACATCAAATTTCAGTAGACTTCTGGGACGCCAAATTACCTATGAAGCAGAAGACATGACGCAGTGGTTAGGCGTACAGATTTCATCATAAAATGATAATGATTGAGTATATTTGCTTCAAAGCTTTATGTAATTCGCTGGATAAAGCTAACCTTTTTTTCCCCTCATAGCCCCAAAAGTATGTAGTGATAGATACTCTATTCTAAACATTATTTTAATTTTTTATTATTTCAAAAACCCCAGATGTTCCTTACTCCTGAGGTATAAAAGGTACAGGTATCATAAAATTATGGTAGAAAAAGACTCAAGAAAAAGAAAAATGAGAAAAGCGTGGTTAGATGGGGAAAATATGTCCTCAAAATGGAACTCTTTGCTGAGCGCCACAGATGCAATACCTTGGGTCTCAGGAGAGCTTTAATTAGTCCAGCTCTTCCTTCAGCGCAAGCTCAGAAGCCCTGGCAGTGATTGTAAATTAGGGCAAGGAAATCCAGCTGGGCCTGGGTGGGTTAAGGGGGAAGGGCAGGATCTTAAAGGGGCAGCAACCATTTAAAAGAGCGATACCTCTGAGCCCCATGATTCCAGGCATCGCCCTTCAGCCTTCCACCGTCAACCTACCCCATCTTCCACGTTCCCTGTCTCAGCTAACAGTGCCTCCATTTTCCCAGTCATTGACGCCAGAAATGGAGGACTCATTCTTGATTTCTCTTCTGCAAAATGCAATCACTATCATTTTTCACAGATTTTACCTTGAGTTTGACTTCATTTCTTCATCCTCCATTATTACTGTTCTGGTTTAAGCCCTCCCACTCTCACTGAGGCTTGCCTGGGCCATTACAACAGTATCTCAGCTGGCATGTCTGTGTTTGACTGCTGTCAAATCGTCTTGTAAAAATCACACGCCAGCTTCAAACACTTCAGCGGTTCCCCACCACACACAGGAAAAAGTTCAAACTCCTCAGCACTGCGTGTCTGGCCTCTATCAACCCATCAGACCTCACTTCTGATATTCTCAGGTGCACTTTCTGTTCTCAGAGGAACCGACTCCTTTATATTGGGACATGTATGCTAAAAGGAAGAGTTTTTTGCTAACTTAAAATATATAACCTTCTAGCCCTGGCTGGCGTAGCTCGGTGGATTGAGCATGGGCTGTGAACCAAAGGGTCGCAGGTTCAATTCCCAGTCAGGGCACATGCCTGCGTTGTGGGCCAGGTCCCCAGTAGGGGCTGCATGGGGGGCAACCACACGTTGATGTTTCTCTCTTTCTCTCTTTCTCCCTCCCTTCCTCTCTAAAAATAAATAAAATCTTTAAAAATATATATATAGGGAGTAAAATAAAATAATCCAATTTCTACCTAGCACTTTAATAATTTAACTATTAATTTATAATTTTTTTCACTGCCACACATCATGATGTCCAATTTTTTTCAAAAGTTAAAAATATAACTCTTTTACCAATGTCAAATAAACCCAAGTTAGATATTTTAATTAATGAGGGAACCAAATAGGATGGTAAAGCTGATTCTAAGAACATTTGAGGAACTGGTTATTTCCAGGAAAAAAAACCCAGAATGCTAAAATAAGATGGCTAGCTTAAATACAAAATGAGTTAATGCTTTACATGAAATAATCGATGATCTTCTCTATTGAACATAATCACTTATATCTCTACCAAACAAAAATCTACAAGTTTTCACATAACTGCACGGTGCCTGGACTCTACTTCATGGTAAATAGCAAAGTCAAACACAGGTAAATTCTACAGAATGAAAGAGTCCTGGGTGAGACTGTTAAATGATGCTGCAGGGTTGCATTGAAGGACACACTACAAGTCCTCTTCCTGCTTTCTTATTATTTTCAAGTACAGGATAATTTTTATTAATAATGGAGGCTTTGTTAAAACATGTCTCACAAACCTCTTCCATCGGTGTTTTAGCGCTACAGTAATCACTTCCTCAGTCGGCAAAGTTTTCCAGAATGTGGTGTTCTTATGTCCTCCTAAGTTTTCCCAGATAAGCATTCTTGGAATCTTGTGTAGGCTCCCATGAGTTTGAAAAGAAAGTAGATGTACTGTATTAAATAACTGTAAGCAGTGTATAGCTATGTGGATGTTAGCAATGTAGTCATAACTACCAGAGTAATAGTAATAACGCAATCAGTAGCTCCCCAAAGTAGCAAAGAGAGAAGGGGGTGTGTAAATGGCTTTAAGACTCCACCAGATGGCCTGAAGGAAGATGAAAGATGGGAAAAAGAAAAATGAAAGAAAATGGTAGAAATTGTTCCAAGTATATAACCCACAATAAATATAAATGGATTTAATATACCTATTAAAATACAGAGACTATCAAATTGAATGGATCAAAAAAAATCCTTCTTCCAGGCCCGGCTGGTGTAGCTCAGTGGATTGAGCGCGGGCTGGGAACCAGAGGGTCCCAGTTTGATTCCCAGATGGGACACATGCCTGGGTTGTGGGCCAGGTCCCCAGTGAGGGCCATGTGAGAGGCAACCATACATTGCTTTCTCCCTCTCTTTCTCCCTCCCTTCTCCTCTCTCTAAAAATAAATAAATAAATAAATAAATAAATCTTTAAAAAAACAAAACAAAACAAAAAAATCCTTCTTCCAGAAACATGTCCAGAACATAAGGAAACTAAAAGGATGAAAATAAAAAGATTACAAAGAAAATAATTTCAAAAATCTGACGCAGCAATCATTGTTAATTAATAATTAATGTTAATTGTCTAATTAACAGTAGACAAAAGTAAGACAAAAAGCATTTAAAGAAAGAGCTACTTATCATAATAAAGGGAATGATTCAATTGGTACTTTTATGATCTACAGAAATAAAAAGAACTTGATAAAAACTCAAAAATGGTAATCATTTATTAAAAACATATATGGTATAAAAACTGGTGCATTTATTAAAAACAGATGTATCTAGCAGAAAGAAATCCAGGGATAGTACAGACTATTTGAATAATATTAACAAGCTTGATTTAACAATTAGAGAACATTACACCTGAACAAATTGAGAAGATTATCTTTTTTAAAAAATTGTTCAGTTACAGCTGTCCTGTCTTTTTCCCCATTGCTCTCCCCTCGCCCCGCACCCCCATTACCCGTGACCATGAGACCTCTATTCCTGTTCCTTGGCTTTCCCTTCTGCTTCTTTCCTCTGTCATCCTTCTCCCCGATGCACCCCCAACCCCCCGACCCCCGGTACTGTCAGTTTGTTCTTTTTTTCCGTGGCTCTGGTTCTATTTTGCTCATTTGTTAAGTTGAGAATATTTTCAATACATTCAGTACATTTTTCTAAAATAACCACGCACTAGGTCACAAGAAAATGCAATTTCCAAAGATTCAATATCATCTCTGTTCACAAATCATTTAAATTAGTAATTAACAATAAAAATATGCTTTAAAAGTGGCAACAACTTTAATTGGGAGCTAAAAAAAGCACTGATAATAGCTCATTAGGTAAAGAGGAAATCATAACGTCATGGAACATTTCAAACTAAAAACAATGACAGTGTCACATGACAGAACCTGTGGGCACAGCAGAGTAGTGCCCAGGGAAAAAGGCAAATCCTGAGGCATAATCATTCTTTAAAGAAAAAGAAAATTGAAAGTAAGTTAAACTTTTAAGCCATGTAGCTAGTAAGAGAATTACAGAGTAACAAAAGTAAGTAAAGAAAGAAAAGAATTGATAGAGTTCATAAAATAGGAAACAAAAAGTATAGATAGAAAAATCAGAAAATGAAAACTGGGTCTTTAATAAATAGTAAAGCAGAAAAAGCTCTGGCAAGATTGATAAGAACGGAACGCTAACAATGAACAACATTAAGATTGAAAAATGGGGCGCAAATACACTAGAGCGTGCATGGTTTTAAGAAACCCTAGGAGAACAAGATGAACAAGTTTATTCCAGAATGAACTTGGGTTCATTTTACATGGGTAAAAGATTCATATTTTTTTCACTTTGGAAAATTTTTCTTTGACATCATAATGTGTGGGAGTGAAAAAATAATACATTAATATTTCATATATATATAGCTAAATTAATAAACTGTTAGGTAGAAATCCAATTATTTCATCTTACTCCCTAAATGTTTTCTAAAGATGTTTTATAAAAACTAGCTAAAATAGAAACATTTCTATAAAAAATAACTAAAAGTAATTGAAGAACCACAAACCATAAAGATATGTGATATCTATCTAGCTACCTAAGCACCTATCTCTGTGATAAAGAGGCTCTCCCTGGAAAACAAGCCACGGCTAGTTGGCTTCAAGGAGAGTTTTACCAAAGACTTTCCACTCATTTTACTAAGTACCATAATCCCGCTGCCAAATCCAGACAAGGTCAGTAGGAAGGAAAGAAAACTGTCGGCCTATCTCATTCTCTTAGATGTAAAATCGTAGATAAAACGTTAGCCGGCTGCCTCTTCCGTCCAATATTGTGTGGGGGTCATGACCCGGACAATGGAACACCAGGCAGCTGTTAAAACGAGCCTTCGGAGGTGGAGGAACGAGGGGACTAGGCAGGCGACCACCGACCCTGGGCCCGGCCACAACTTTCTTCACCTTTCCAACCAACTGCTGTTTATCCTTCAAACACCCTGGCAGCCGTCGCCTCCTGCCCCGCGGATCAGACTTTCCCCTTTTGTGTTTCCTCTGCACCTCGTGCATGTTTCCGTAAGCAAAGCTCTCTCACAGCTGGGCAAGGCCTGTGGGATCGGGAAGAAATGCTGAGCAGGATCCCTCCCCAAAGGATCGGGGACGTCCCCTCCCCGCCGCTCCGACGGAGCTGATTTCTACGAAAGGACAGGTGGTGCCGAGTCGCCACCGGGCTGCCCAGCAGTTATCGCGCCCCCTAAGCCCCGAAGCAGGGGCCTGAGTTGGGCACGGCTGCAGTTCCCATTTTCTCCATCGGAAAGGGCGCCTCTCGCCAAGCCACTTCCTCTTCCTCCTGTTCCAGCGGCGCGGGCACCGATCCATCTCAGAAAGCAGCTCCGTAACAGGAAGCGCGGAGGCCAGGGTACCGGGCATCCAGCTCAGACCCCGCGGACCCACGTCCGCCCCGCGGAGCCCGGGATTCTGCGCCGCCTACCTCCGCGCGCCCCACCGCCCCGCGCGCGCGCTCCCACCCGAGCCGGAGCCGGAGCGGGTGCCGGGGAGGCGAGGGCCCCCCCGGAGTCGGGGCGCCATGGAGGTGGAGGAGGCGTTCCAGGTGGTGGGGGAGATGGGCATCTACCAGATGTACTTGTGCTTCCTGCTGGCAGTGCTGCTGCAGGTGAGTGCCCCCCGCCCCACAGCGCCCCGCACGCACGTCCTGCTCCCGGGCGTTGGGCCGCGGGTGAGGCGTCCTCCTCCCCACCCCCCCACCCCGCAAGGCTGGGCCTGATGCTGAGGCTCTGCGAGAACCCCCGAGGTGGGGGGAAGCTTCCAGCCTAACCCCCCGTGAGGGCAGGGCTGGGCCCCAGGACGCCAAGGTCACCGGCCGGCTTGTCAGCCTCGGACCCTCCCACTCTGGCGGTTGCGCCAGGTCCACCCACCCTGTCACCTCCGGTGGGGAAAGGAGTGTGTGTGTGTGTGTGTGTGTGTGTGTGTGTGTGCGCGCGCGCGCACCAGGTGAGGGTTACGACCAGCCGGTTACTAAGGAGGGCAAAATTCTGTTGTCACCTGTGATCCATTGGGAATACGAAAGCGAATTGCTGTTCTAACCTGTGGCACTGACACCTGGGAACTGAGACCTCCGAGAGAGCCCTGGCGACCCGCTGCTGAAGGGTCCGGGCTGGAGCAGCCTGCTTCGGCTCTGGGTATCCGCTTACCGCCTTTAACTGGATTTGGGGGCGGCGGGGGTGGGGGGGCTCCCTATTCCAGAGGTTGTCAATGCACAGGTTTATTTCTCTCTGATTTAAGTTCTGCTGGATCATTCTGCCTGGAGGCCAGCTTCGGGCAGCCTTCTGCAAGTGGAACAGTGCCATCTACAACGTGTGGCTAGGAAATGAAGTCACCTCTTCACTGGACAGAGTTCTCAGAGACTATTTGCACACCCCAACCTAAAAACGTGGGTTCCCAGTGCTCAAGGTGTTCCCGGTGTGCAAATAATGAGTTTCCAGGCGAAGTTACTCCTCCTTTGCCCGCTTAAAGATTCTATTTGACATCAATTACTTCCAGTAGTCTTAAAGACATTTTATTCACAAATCCTTTATTAGTCTTCACTGTGAGTCAGCCATTTTACACATTCCTTCGTTCAGTAGATATTTAGCAAGTGCCTACTGTGTGCATAGCAGGGGCCACAACAGTGGACAAATTGGAAACCCCTTTCCTATGGAGCTTGTATTTGAGTGGGGAGGGGGGGCCGGGGAGGTGGGCAGCCCGAATGTAATGAGAGGCATTCTGAGGGAGGTACAGGAGGTCATAGTATAACCAGTCTTTGCTACAACCAGTTCATCAGTTGCTTAAACCCCGAATGAGGCAACTGCTCAGCGGGAAGGAGGGGGTGGAGAGAGGGAAGGGTTGGCTTACTGTTTCTTTCCCATTAAAATGATTGAACGTTCACTTGGTTTTATCATCAGCCAGCACAGCTCAAAGGATGGACTGAAAGATGAAAGCACTTGGTTCTCCAGCAAAGGAAGTTCTCAGCTGACAAATATGCGGTATTCTGAAGTTTCTTTAAGTTTGTCTTAGCTTTCAGTGTTTTTCCCTCTGAGGGAAAAGTATTTGTGCTGAATTACACAAGAGTGTTTAAAACAGAATAGGGTTTTAATTTTGATGCCTGACTTCATTTGTAATACTTTTTCTTTGGGAAAATTATTTTCCTGGTCTAACCAAGAATTCCAGGAATAGAACTCCGAGGCTGAGAAATCCCGCCTCCCCACCTCCCCACGACCCTGCACTCTACCCGAGGTGTCATTATGTTTTTACCTGCCTAGCCAGGATTCCAGCAACCTGGAATTAAGTTTGCATTGAGTGGAGTTCGGCACTAAAAAGGCCCCTGTTTGGGGTTCAGGTCGCATTAAGTCTCCCTCACTGTTCTTTGTGGTTGACTCAGGCGATTAGAGTTTGGTACCAAAGAGGTCTAAGCCCATGACCATGACTGTTTACTGAACTCTGCTTGACATGTGGTTAGTATTTGCCGTAGAAAAACCGGGTCTTAGAATTCTGGGAGTGAAGTGACTCACTGTTTATCTTGTAGGTGTGGCCTGGCGTGGCCTGGGGGACGTGCTTGTCTCCTTTCCTTTGTCAACAGAGGAGAGGCCCCAGGTTAGGCAAAAATCCTTCACAGCTGTGATGTGCTTATGAGGACTCATCCACTCCTTTGAGATACGGGAGCCAGGTGGTCCTAGGATCACCCCAAGTTATCCTGGGTATGAGGATGGAGTTCCCCAAAGACCTCCCTACCAAGTCTGTCGTTGGGGAGGCTCGGGCTAGGGGAGCTGGCCTGCAGAGTGGCAGGATGGTTGTAACGTGATGCTATCAGCATTCTCGTGGGGTTCTCTTCCTTCAACAGAGGAAAAAGTCGGAAGTCCTTTTCAGAGTTGGCTTAAATGGAAGGAGGTTAATGTTGTCGCTTTTAAAACCCAAGCACTTGTCTACCGTTGCCCCAGGAAGGTACGGACCAACTGCTAGCCCTGCACATTGTAGATGGGACTGTCAGAGACGGCCTGCCAGAGGGAGGGGCCTGGGCCTCAGCAGGAGCCTTTTCTGCAGCTGAGATTTGGTTAATGACCAACCTCAGCTGAGAGACACAAAACCAGGGGGACAGAGATGGAACCTTGACAGGTCCTTTGATGTATTCTTCCTCCCGGGACTATTATTACTTTTTAAATGGTTTTCAACACCATTTACTTCAAACACGTTCAAGTTTAAATAAAAGGACAAAACCACATTGCAAAGCCAGCTCTAAAGATCTTTAGGTTAACCGTTTTCTTGGATTATTGATACTGTCATATAGCTCCTCAAAAGTGACCTCAATGTCCAGTTACCTTTGGCGGGGAGACTGTCTTTCACGTCCATGCAAACGTGATCGTTGGCATCTCTGTAGTGTTCAGCTTTCAGACACCTAAAGAACATATGCAGATTTTACGGATTTCTCTTGGGCATAAAATGCAAATACCCTGCAACAGCGATATGTGGTTTTAAAGTGTGTAAGCAAAATCTAAGGGGAAAAATGGCTTCATATAAAAATGGTTGCCTTGCCCTGGCTGGCGTGGCTCAGTGGACTGAGCGTTGGCCTGCGAACCAGAGTCACCATTTGATTCCCAGTCAGGGCACATGCCTGGGTTGCGAGCCAGGTTTCCGGTGAGGAGTGTGCGAGAGGTAACCACGCAATGATGTTTCTCTCCCTCTCTCTCTCCCTCCCTTCCCCTCTCTCTAAAACTAAGCAAATAAAACCTTTTAAAAAATAAATAAAAATGGTTGTCTTAAGAATGAGCAGTAATATTTATAATTTTGCAGTTAGAAAAATTCTGACCCTCGAAATATGCATGCCTTCCCTTGGGCTAGAGCTATGTGTGGTATTTAAATATGAGTAATTCTGTTGACGTTATTGCTGTTTCTGTTTTCTGATGGTGACCCAGAGTCTCTGCCCTCGCTACTGTTTTGAGTTTGAATGTGCGCATGCATGTTTGTCAGCCTGTCTGGGGGAGGAAGGCTGCAGTCCGCTTCTTTGCTTTTTGATCTCTTTAGACACCAATGAAAACGGACCCTACTTCTTTGCTCTAAGACAGAGACTCCAGCTCCTTGATTTTTCTTAGGGTCATGAATCCTAGGTTGTAGTCTGATTTGCCCGGGATTTAAAACATCTATTAACCAACAGAAACACGTAACCTGTAATAGGCATTTGTTTCACCAGCAAAATTGTGATGCTGCTGTGAACCTCAGCTTGAACTGTGGTGCTCTGGCATTCCAGAATCTGTTAGTCTTATGTCAACTCTTAATAACCCCAACCTGATGTTTCAGGTGCAGAAACTACCAATGCATTCAAATCATCCACACAGTAAACATCTTTTCAGTGTTTTAGAAAGTGGAATGACGGATCAAGTCTTTTGCAGAAGAGGAAACTATTAATGTAGTAGTCACACATGTAAAGATGTTTACCTTCTGTGCTCATATGGGGCAGGCACATTAAAATGACTATGAAATATCATTTCACACTTATTAGATTAGCAAACATTAAATAGTCTCCCAGCACACGTGGGAGGAAAATGAGAAGTAGAAACTGCACCATCTAGAGAACGACTTGCTGTATCTAGTGAAATTAAAACCCCGCATTGGACTCCAAGGCTCACGTCCCACAGTATCTCTTGACCAGGTGCATGAGAGATATGCCGAGGATGTTTATTGCAGCACTCTTTGTAGTAACAGAAATTAGAGACCACCTAAATGATTCTCAAAAAGGGACTGGATAATTAAAATGTAGTATAAATTCGATAGGATGTAACAATGAAAATGAATGAACCAGATCTGTGTAGAGCTACGTGGATGACTCTCTAAAACACAAAGTTAGATGAAAAAAAAACCCAAAAAACCAGCCTAATAGGTACAACGTGGCACAAACTCTTATTCTAAATTTTTAAAACACACGTGCTAAGACTATGCTTGATTCGTGAATGTGTATGAACAATGGGGCAAGACGAACACGTGGCGAGGGAGGATCCACACCCAGTCTGTGCAATTGGCTGCCTCCTGGGAAGGGAGGGAGTGGCATTGGGAGGGGATAGGTGCAAGGGAGGTTTCCTCTGTGTCTGTAATATTGCATTTTAAAAACCGGAAGCAAACACGATAAAGTGTTACTTGCTAATTGTGGTGGTGAATTATGTTTTATTAATTTTGCTTTTGTGTTATCGTTTCAAAACTAAAAATGGTAAAGAAAAGATCTCTATACCTAGGAGAGAATGCTGCAGCTCACTGATTGGGAATAGCAGCTCACTCTTTCACTGATATTCCTTTAACCAATTATGGCTGTGAAATGTGGTCATTTAACACTTGGGAGGGCGAGTGCGTTCAGGGTGCTTTATTAAACTTTGTAGAGAACGCTGTCACAACTAAAATCTCGTACCTGCTTTTGCATTCGTCCCCATGTCCCGCTCTCCCCAGGAAATTCATAGGAAGACTGCCTTTTGATGAGGTGTCTCCGAGGTGGGTAGCTGGTGGTTCTCACCTCGCAACCGTAACCCCGTGGTGAAGTTCATACCGTGAACATCAGTGAAGACCTTTGTTGTGTCACATGATTAAGGCCGGTTCTCCTGCCCCGGGGACTCTCACCTTCACCAGGGCTTCAGCCATGTTGAGAGGCTGTCATGGCACCAGAACGTGAGACCATCTGCCGGGTCCTGTGCTAGTTTGAGCAAGTTTTATGCTGTGCCTACCCTCTAATTTAGTTCCGCCTGCCCTCAGACAGTGGCTTGGAGCTTGGACCATAATCTGGGGATCGTTTGTCCAACCTGCCTTCCGTTAGTTTAGGTGAGTGGGGCACCTTAGGTTGAAGGTAGCAGGCTGCATTCCTCCCCACCCCCATTGTGCCCCCAAGCTGTTGTCTGTAGACAGACACTGCCCCCTGGTGTAAAGCAAATGAAGCTGCAAATCTATCAGAGCCTATGATTTCCATCGGGGGCGGAGGGGGGGGAGGGTACGGAGATCCAGGAGGCCTCTGGAGGTTTTGGAAGCTCCTTTGAGCCTGGGACATCTCAAGAATCGGGATGTGCCTTGGAAAGCAACTAGCCCATCATCTCTACAGCACCCAGAGCTCCAGATGCGTGTCTGGCCAGGGCCACCCATAGCTGCTTGACATGTGCCTTGACAGAGAAGGTATTACCTTCCAAGACAGCAAAAAAAAAAAAAAAAAAGTCATTAAAAATATGAAGAGAGGCAATGGAAGACGGCGGGAAAAACACTAGACTCACAAGCTGTGATAGTCGGCCGCCAGGTGCTGAGTGAACTTCCCAGGTAGCTCCTCCTCCTTCACTCTTGGAAATGGCTGCATCATAAAAGTTTAATTCTCTTGTTTTGCAAGTTCAGGATTTCTTAACGTTGCCCAGTGCCCAGCAGTTAGCTGGCGTTGTGTCAGTGAGAATGCCAGCTTGGCTCATTACCACAGTGAGACGCTGCCTTCCGAGGAGGAGCCATCAAATCAAAGACCGCTCAGGAACCCTCTCTGACCCCGAGCCAACCCTCCGACAGAAGCTAACATCTGCATTCGCAGGGATCGGATGCCACTCAGCAGATAGTAGTAACTGTAGAAAAAAGAGAAAATACAGAAAAAAAGAACAAAAATTACCAGAACCCTGAGCTAAAACATGCTCACCTTTTGACGTTATGACCTTCCAGACTTTTGATTATACAAACATGTACATTTATCACTTTTTGCAAAAATTTGTATTTTAACCTGATTTCGCTCGTCTCACCATGTTGGGAATGCCTGCTGGTGCTCACAAGGAAACAAATGTATCTTTTTTAATGGCTGTAGCGTAGGGTTCCGGGGTCTGGCTATGCTATCATTTGCTCATTCAGTTCTCTTTTGTGGCAAATATGGGCTCTTTCCTCCCTTTCACAGTTCCGCAGCCCACGCAGCCCATGCTGTGGGGTCATTCTCTGGCTCTGGCCATCACTTCTCCCAGTCAAACGTTTACCACTCTTCTCGAGACCAGATTTCTCCTGACCCCACTTCTCTCCTTGTCCCCAGACGTTTTTTGTTCCAACTTTATGAATGAAAGAGTGGTTACTAGGTATAAACTTCTTAAACATCCTTTTATTTCAAAATTCATTTTTATCTTCACCTGGCAATATGTTTCTCCATGGTGTCCCAGAGGAAGACATATCTCTGCCCTCTTCCCAGGGCTGTCCTCTCGCCTCGTCTTGGTTCTGTGTTACCCCATTGGTTATTTCTTATGGCCCGTGTTTCTGCGTCCCCTGGCACCCCAAAGCACGGCCTGCGTGGCGGACTTAGGTGGTACGTGGAAATAGCACCAGTGCTAACTCGTAAAGTGAGAGGTTGTTCCCTTTTCGATCCTTCTTTAACCCTTCTATTTAGCGAAGAAGAAAGTCTCATTGGGTGCTGGCCCTTCTCGAAACACTTGCAAATAGTTCTCTTTTAACAAAGGGAATGAACTAGAATTGAAGAATTAAAGAATGTTCAGCCTTTGGCGGAAAACATTACCTAGTTAGAATTTAATAACATTCTGTTTTAGTTGTATTTATTATTCACTTTTTGAGACTTCTTTTTAAACTGGGAAACATTTAAAATGAAATACAGAGAATACTATCACAAACACACATGTACCTACTTCTAGATTTAATAAATGCTAATATTTTGCCATATTTGTTTAAGGTTCTGTCAGTCAAGGTTCACCCTGAGAAGCAGGGAGCAGAACTCCTAGAATGGAGATACATGTACATGTATACATGCATGTATATGTGTTGTATATGTATAGGTATACAGTTATATATGTAATCAATGAATAATTTATTATGAGGACCTGACCATATGCAATTGTGGAAGCTGGTTCAGCAGTCCCTGTAGGGCTGTTTTCTTCGTGTCTGATGCTGGGGCTTGAAGCCTGCAGGGCAGGCAGTCTGGAAGGGAGGAGGCACCAGGAGCCCATTGGAATATACTGGAATCTGTGTCCCCTCACTGCCTCCAGGCTCCCTTATGCAAATGCCTTGCCTCATAGAATTAAACACACACCTGGCCCAGGAGTCAGAGAAGCTGAAGGAGGGGCTGGGGCAGAGGAATCAGTTGCAGGTCAAGCTGCTGAGTCACACAGACCAGGCGAGCCAGGGAAGAAGCAACAATGCATGGGAGACGCAGGAGCAGCTGCCCCAACCTGCTGAGCATAGAAAAAAAATGGCTGCTCCTTTGCTTTCATGCCTCCCCCGGCCCACCTTAAATAAAAGCATACTAGCCGACACTTGGCATTGTAACATGGTGTATATTTTTGTAGTTCCGTCTATCTGGTCCTATCTATAGTGATGAAGCATTTTTTTTTCTCTACAAATTTACTTAAGTTGAAAGACTTGAATGAATTGAAAAGAAGACTACTAAGTAACTAATAGAAAACCAAACACGGGCATATAAAACTCTTACAGAGGGGAGGGTACTCAGATGACTGAAGTTTGGGAAAAGCTGAGTTAGCTGGCCTTGCAGTATTTTGCAAAGAACACTAAAAATATGTTCTTTACTTCCCTGACTCTGACTGGGCTATTTCTTTGGCCTAAAATGTCTTTCCCCCGATTTTTGTTCTGATTACACCCCCTGCAGCCTTTCACTACCTAGCTCAGGGGCCACACTTAGGACCATTGCCTTACTCCCCTAATTGAAATTCCCGTCCACATCCTTTGTGCTCTCCGTGACTGCATTTGAACTACGGCTAGTGTGGCGTTTGTCAGAAACTGTCTGTACTTGTAGCTCTGGATAGAGTTGTTGTCTTGACTTGAATGTATGAGCCTAGAAAGAAACAACTGTTTCTTCCCCATCCTTGTTATCACCCGAGACTCATAATATTGTACAATGTCTTGTAAAGTGTTGGCACTCAGTAAAATTTTTTAAATATTAGACTGAAATAACAGGAGGAAGGTGGACCATCGGTGGTATTTCCATTTAATTTGGAAGAGAGAAAGGAACAGACTCAGGTTAAATGGTGTGTCCAAAGTCTTAATTCGTGGTTGGAACAAGATCAAGTTCTAGAATTCCTGGTTTTTAATCTAGTATCCTTTTTTCACCCCCTTACACCGTTCTGCAAGAATTAGTTAAAATGTATCATAGGCTCTTGGGTTTCTTGAAAGCATATAGAAGTGTAAGTTGGGGTTTCTTTCCTTCAGGAGAGGACAAATCATTAGGAAATGAGAATTTAACTATACCTACACTGTTACATAATGATGCAAAATAATATTCCCGCAGGAAATAATGCAGGCATTGCACATTTGTGACTTAAGAAAGGAGATGTTAGTGAGGTCTAGAGTGGTTCATTGACTCCAGAAGGAGAGCTGACCTTGAGCTGACCTTTGAATCGTGGGTTTAGGGACAAATGGGTCATTCCAGGTGGAAAAATATAAAATTGGGAAAAGTGTAGAAGAGGAAATAACCTATACCCTTGCTACACACAGTGTGACCCAGACCAGCAGCCTTGACCTCAGCAGAGCTCATTAGAAATGCAGACTCTCAGGTCCCTCCCTGGTGTAGGGAATCGAACTGCACATCAGAGTTTGGGAGGGGCTGGCATGTGCTATTTGTGTGAGGTTGTGCAGTTTCCTGCTCACTGATGACACATCCCATTTGACCCTCAGCATAGGTTAGTTAGAGATGAATGCATTAGGGAAAGATGTACTGCTAGTGTCCATTCTTACTAGAAGAACACATGAAGGTGTTGATTGGCCCAGAGTTTGCCAGAGCCGAGGTCCAGGCCCAGGTTTGCAGATCCCGTGTTCTTTTCACTCCACGCAGTGAGGTGTGGCATCTGGGGAATTGAACAGGCCAGCATGGAGCTCCAACGCGGAGCAGGCAGCAGCGGGCCACGGGTGGGGGTCTGGGATGCCGTTTACCGTTTATCCACTCCTGGGTTTTGACCAGAAGTTTCATGAGGAGTGTCTCAGGGAGACTGATCTGGTGGAGGGATTAGATTAGAGTCGGGAAGAAATAAGACTTTGAGACACCAGTTATTCAGAACCCAACAATTCAAAATTTTTTCTTTTTTTTAAAGATTTTATTTATTTATTTTTAGACAGAAGAGAAGGGAGGGAGAAAGAGAGGGAGAGAAACAGCAATGTGTGGTTGCCTCTCACATGGCCCTCACTGGGAACCTGGCCTGCAACCCAGGCATGTGCCCTGACTGGGAATCAAACCAGGACCCTTTGGTTCCCAGCCCGCGCTCAATCCACTGAGCTACACCAGCCAGGGCTCAAAATTTTTTAAATTCAAGAAAATACGTAATATTAGTGAGTCACCTTAAAAATATTTATGGAACGCTCCCTTTGTGCTGGGCCCCGGGCAGTTGGTCATGCCCACGTCGTGCGTTTGGTTCAGTCAGTTAGACAGCTGAGCACTGGGTGCCCGAGAGGCTAACAATAATAATGACAAGAGTAAAATTATCTTTGATTTTTCCTGCTTTTTTTTCCTCTGAAAAACTCTGGCCCAGAAGTTAGGTGGTTCCCAGTCTCATCCTGGTTTTGCTATTAGTGCTGCTGGTCACCTGGAATGAGTCCCTGGTAGCTCCTTTTTCCTGCTTACAACAGACACCCTACCGCCCGTGACTTCACAGACAAGGCACTGCGATGAGATAATTATGGAGACGGTTTTGGTTTCCTGAGTATTACAAAAGCTTCTGATGCTCTTAAACGTAAAATGGCTTTTAAAACCTTCACTTTCTGAAACTTTAAAAAATTTCAATCCCTGAGTGCATTTTAGTCACTTTCCTGATTATAATTATATTGAGAGGGAACAAAGCCCCAGCCATCTGTGGCTCCTGCTCTCCTTCCCTGGAGGTGGCACTAGAGAAGATAATGATTTATTTGAGGTGTTGTTAGTCCCCCTCCGAAGGAGAATGGATGGTGGTTTCTCATTGTGCCTTGAAGGCCCGTCTGCTGATGGGTGCGATTCATTAGACAGAATATGCGGGCGCATGTGTGCCTGGTAGTTGTGGAACCGGGGAGTGAGGGCACATTTGTACGCTGCGGGAAAGAAGCAGGGTGTGAGCGCTGGGACGGTGAGGGAAGAGTGTGTATGTGCATTTGTGGTGGCCTGCTTTCTGAGACATTTAACTGTGCCAGAGTCTTCTTGTTCAAACAGGGAACTCAAAGCAAGATACTCCTGGACGCTGATCCATGCTTATCTGAACGGAGGGTTTAGCGTTGAGGAGAGAATAGTTGGAATGTTAGTCTTCTAAATCCGAGCCCATGATATGTTCCCTTCCACCCACCCAGTGTCCAACCACCTATGTGCAGTGTCCTCAGCATCAGATGGGTCTCATGAGTAAGAAGAAAACCCTTGGAAAAAATATCAAGTGCTTTACATGGGGAATTGCTGATGGCTTCATTCATAGTAGATCACGAAGCTTCCTTTTCACGTTTTTCTCCTTTGTTTCTGATATGTCGAGTTTCCATAACTCATGAAAACACAAAAGCAAGAAACCGGTCTTGCAAGGTTTGTGAGCTTGTGGATTGTGTTTCCAGCACCGATGGTTTTGTGTGTTTGCTCCTCCAGCTCTACGTGGCCACGGAGGCCATCCTCATCGCACTGGTCGGGGCCACGCCGTCGTACCACTGGGACCTCGCAGGGCTCCTGGCCAATCAGAGCCATGGCGGCCAGAGGGCTGGTGAAGACCGGGCCCTCGGGGCCTGGCTCCTGAGGGCCAATGGCAGCGAGATCCACAAGCATGTGCACTTCAGCAGCAGCTTCACCTCCATTGCCTCCGAGGTAAGCCAGGAGTGGGGAACAAGGGAAGGAAAACAGGCCATCGGGGTCACTAAGTGGACACGTCTCCTTGTCCCAATGGAGCCGCCTTTTTGTCTGTTGATTTAAATTTCAGCCACATCTTCACACAACTTTCTCATAAATATGAAACACATTCTTTTTCCTTCCTTCTAAAAATGGGCGAAGCATGAGTCTTACCAAATTCATTAAATGAAGATAGAAACTCCAAAACGATAGAGGTGCTCTTCAACGATAGTGTCCTTTTAAAAAGTAAATGAAAATGTCCATGTTTGTTTATCACAGACACAAAAATTAATGAAGTAAAGACAGAGAAATGTTGTGACCCCTCTGGAGCATCTAAGGTTCACGTTCATGTCCAGGCTTGTGTGCAGGCCACGTGACTATACAACCTCAGATACAGATGTACCACTTCCTGTGGGCAGGGAAGCCTTGCTTTCCAGCGGGGCTTTGCTGGCCAAGAAGGTTCTGAAAACGACAGAACCTTCTGGGCCAATCAGAGGTAAATAAGCTGAGGGTAGACAGTTTGGCAAAGAGAGACCCTGGGATGTGGGGCCGGGCTCACGCTCAGCTGGAAAGCACCAGTACTGGTCGTTAAAATAGTCTGTGTTCTTTGTCTTCTCTCCACAAGCTCTCCATTTGCTCACTGCCATCCTGGAAGTTTCTCCTCCATTCAAATTTTTTTGAGTTTATGTCATGGTATTGAATTTTGTAATACACATCGATTTGCCATTTTCTGCATCAGTTGCAATGATCCTGCTGTGATTTTTTCTTCTTTACCTTCTAACAAGGTGGATTATACTAATTGATTTTTAGATATTGAACCAGCCTTACATCTCTGGATGGCATATAATTATTTTTATACATTGCTGAATTCTATTTGCTAATATTTTGCTAAGGATTTTGGCTTCTGCATTCATGACGGATGTTGGTCTGTAGTTTTGGGGGGGTCTGTATTATTTTTGTCTGGATTTTGTTTGAGGGTAATCCTACCTTCATAAGATAAATTTAGAAGTGTTTCTATTTTCTAGAAGAGATTGTGTAGAATTGGTGGTAGTTCTCTAAACATTTGTTAGCATTCTCCATTGAAATCATCTCAGCCTGTGGATTTCTTTTTGAGGAGTTTTAAAATTGTGAACTCAATTTTCTCAATAGTTATAGGGCTATTTAAATGATCTATTTTGTATCGTGAATTTGCAAGGAATTGGTCCATTTCATCTAAGTGGTCAAATGTATGTGTGTAGAGTTGTCCATAGTACGATCTTACTATCCTTTTGACATCTTCAGAGTCCGAAATGGTATCTCCTCTTTGATTACCTGATATTGGTCATTTGTGTCTTCTCTCTTATTTCATTACTTGTCTGCTCTGAGAGAGCCTTGCCAGTTTTATTGATGTTTTTAAAGAACCGGCATTTGTTTCGTTGATTTTTCTCTGTTGTTCTATTTTCAATCTTATTGATTTCTGCTCTGCTCTTTATTATTTCCTTCCTTCTCTTTGCTTTGAGCTTATTTTTGCCTTTTTTTTTTTTTAGGTTCAAGAGGTGGTAGCTTAGATTATTGATGAGAGTCTTCTTCCTTTCAAATGTAAGCATTTAGTGCTATAAATTTCCCTCTCGGGATGGCTTTAACTGTGTGCCACAAATTTTGACATGTTGTATTTTAATTTCTATTTAGCTTCATGTATTTTTTTTTCTCCTGGAGATGCTCTCTTTGACCCATGGATTATTTAGAAGTAGGCTGTTTAGTTTCCTAGTATTTGTAGATCTTCCCATTAGCTTTCTCTTTTTTATTTCGAGTTTGATTTTATTGTTGTCCAAGGATATATTCTGTACAATTTCAATTCTTCTGGCCCAGGATGTGGTCTTTCTTGGTATAGGTCCCATGGGCACTCGAACCAAATGTATGGTTTGTTGCTGTTGAGTGAAGCGTTTTATAAATATTGTTTAGATCCTTTTGGTTGATGCTGTTATCGAGTTCTTCTGTGTCCTTGCCAATCTTCCCCCCAGTCGTTCTATAGATTGTTGAGAGAGGAGCGTTTGTGTCTTCAATTATAACCATGGATTTATTGATTTCTCTTTTTACTCTTCTTAGTTCTTGCTTCACATACCTACAGCTCTCCTGTTTGGTATGTACATATTTATGGTTGCTATGTCTTTTGGTGGATTGGCTATTCCATCATTTATAATCTCCTTCTCTGTGCCTGGTAATTTTTGTGTGACACATGATAATTTTGTGAAATTCGAATTTTATTCTCCATAGCTAAACTTTTATTGAATACAGCCACGCTCGTTTGTTTAGGCGTTGTTGATGGTGATTTTCATGCTATAATGGTGGAGTTGAGTCATTGTGACAGACCATGGAGCCAGAAAAGTGAAAAATATTTGCTACTTAGTTCTTTGTCCCTGGTAATTTTATTTGTTCAAAAATGTGCTTTGTCTGATATTAATATAGCCACTCCTTGCTTTCTTTGATTAGTGTTAGCATGATATATATATATTTTTTATCATTATATGTGAAGTTTGTCTCATGTAGATAACATATAATTGAGGCAGGTTTGTAATCGACATTGCCCATCTTTGTTGTCATGTGTCTCGATAACCTACACTTAGTGTGTAATTATATGTTAGGGCGTACCTCCATTTCGTTTCTTGTTTTCTGTTTGTTCTCTCTCTTTTCTTTTTCTCTTTTGTTTATCCTGCCTGTCTGTAGGCTACTTGGACATTTTTCAGAATTCCATTCGACTTGTCTGTGGTGTGTTTGAATGTATCTCTTTGTATAGTCTTTTTAGTGACTGCTCTTGGCATCACACTATATATATACATATATATGTATATATAACTTATCACAGTCTACTGATATTGTCAAATCACTAGCTCAAGTGACATAAACTCTACCTCACTTCGCACTCCTTTGCCCTCCCCTGTTTATAATACAGTTATCGTAAATATTTTCCCACTTACTGTTAGAGCCGCATTGCACAGTGTTACAATGCACATAACAAGTGCTCCCTGTGCCTTTGGAGAGAGTGAGCAGGCTTTGTTGGGGTTTCTTTTGTTGCCCCCCTAGCATTTCCGCGTCACTGGCTCTTCCGGTGCCCGGCCTGGGATGTGGAAGGCAAAAAGAGACCTAGGGCTCTCATCACCATGCCATTTTTGGGTCCCCGGGCCCCCACTGGGTCTTCTCGCCACCTTTCAGAATTGCCTTTCGTTTGTTTTATGCAAAATGCCCAGGTTTTTAGTGGCACATCGTAGGATAAATAGGGAAAAGTAGGTTGACTCCATCTTCCTGGAGGTGAAAGTCCTGTTGTATCCTTGTGACATGCTCATCATTTTATTTGAGCACTTCAAATGCATTTGGCATGAAATTCCAGATATTCCAGGTCCATCTTGCATTTTCCCACCTTAACGATAGAAAGCCATTTCTCCAAAAAGCCCTGGTTCTATTTACTGGCCCCCCAGGATTTGGAAATGGGCGAGAACAATAGGTCTGCTCCCCGCATTACATCAAAAGTGAATTTCAGACCAAATTCTGCCACAACTGTAAACACTTGCTGACTAAATTCTTTTTTCTCAAAGCACAAAATAAACCATCTTGCAGACTTGAGGAGTCCTAGCTTTGTGGTTTTACAGTGTTCCACACTGTAGGCACGACAGGTCATGGAGACAAAGTCCAGTTATCCAGAGTCAGCGTCCTGACCCCCCCACCCTGCCAGCATCAAGCAGACAGAACCTGCCAGACTTCATGTTGGCTCAGGACCAAGGAGAGGTTTTCGCCTAGGAAAGCCCCTCTGCAGATAAAGAGGGCAGACCACGCTGGGTTGTCTCAGAAATTCACAGAAGGGTCGTGAGTGTCTCTAAGATATATTGAGCTAATCTGTGTAACACAAATGCCTTTACTTTCACCAGGGATGGCTTCTGTTTAAAATTCAGCGGTGCTAGTCTGAAGGCCACTGTCTTAATCAACAAGCAGAGTGCCCATTTTTCATAGGGACAATGACTATCGGTGCCCTGGTAGGAGGTTCCAGTGGAGAATGGGCTTCTGCAGAGGAGGCCAGCAGAGCACTGCTGGGCAGGGCGGCCTTGCTGGGCATGCCCGTGGGACTGCAGCGAAAGCTTGGCCTGAGGAACTTTATGCAGACTGTCTCACAGTATATGCTTAATACCTTGAACTAAATAACATAGCAACACTATGCTTCAGCATGACAGGCACTCCACATATTTCAGTGGAATTGAATTAAATCAATATTAATGAAATCTATACCTAGGAGCCCGTTTAGATATCACCAGAGGGACACCATTATTAGCAAGTGTTTATTGAGTAGCTACTACACGCCTGATGCTGGAGAAGGCCTTGATGTGAGGAGGGAAGACGGCTGTTAGACCCTGCGCCCAGGACAGCAGGCCTGGGCGTCCTGATCACTGGCGCATCTCCTGTGCTGGCGCCCGGAGCCCTGCCTGCACAGTGCTCCACTGGAGCTGAGCACGGAGTGGACGGAGCCCAGAGAGCTAGGCCGCCAGGCAAAAGAGCCGGTAGAGAGAGGAGAGAAGGAATTGAATAGCTTCCCTGGCGAGTGCTGACCAGCTTTAAGGCCACTCTGAGAGGAAAAGGGTAAAGGGCTAAGGTGGCCCTTACCTTGCCCACCCATGAGGGTAGCCGCGTGTTCCTCTTATCGCCACTGGAGCAGATATGTGAGTCTGTCTCTCTTGCCATCTGTCTGTCGGACTGTAACTCTGTGTCCCCTCCCTTCCTCCCTCCGTCCGTCTGGCTTTTCTCTCTCCTTATTTCTCCCTGCCTCTGTCATTTTGTCCTTCTGTGTCTGTTCTCTATTCCCAGCTCTCTCCTCTGCCTGTCTCTCTGCGCTTACCTTCTGTATTTCCTCTCTGCCTTTCTCTGTGTCTCTCACTAGACTGTCTATCTTGCCTTTCTGTCTCCTTCTTTGACATTTCTGTCTCTCTCCATCTCTGTGTCTTTCTCTTTGTCTCTTGCTCTTTCTTCCCCACCCTCTCCCATTTACACGTCCTTTTCCTCGTTCCCACCCATGCGGGTCCACCAATGTACACATACGTGGATGTCTGTGCTGTTGTCCATCTTGATGATACATATAGATTTATAAACATGCGAGACTTTCCTCTCATGGTGTAGAGGCACACTTATATTCTCATCCCATCAGAAGGTCAGGCAATTATCCCCCTCAGAGATCTGTCTCAGGGCACAAATATTCCCTGTGCAGATAGTGACCCTCAGTCCCCAGCAGGTGCTCTGAGGTGTGTCCAGACCTGTGGGTGGAAGTGGGGCTGCCAGCTGCCCTGCTGGGTGGAGTCTGCGCACTGTCGTGGGGACACTGAGGTCATGGGTGGGTTAGGATGGATTATCTGTGGAGCATCCCAGATGCTGAACTGGCTGCTTCCAGCCTGAGTGGGTCCATGATGCTCTGCAAGGGCAGCTGTGGCCTGTCCACCCTGCTGCTGGCGGAGTACAGGTGGCAGCATTGCCACATAGTGGGACAGAAGTCCACAGCCCCCACGGGATCCTCAGTCGTGACAAGACCATTCTAATACTGTGCAAGGAGTTTGCGGGAGAGAAGATGAATTTTATAAGCCTTAATGAACGAGAGTGAGGAGGCAGATAACCATGAGTGCCTTTGCGTGCACTCTCGTGTGCTGCTGATTGAGTCCTGCCCCACCGTGCAGCCCCACCCTGCAGGTTAAACCACTGACATGCAGGGAAATTGAAGAACTTTCCCCGAATCACATACTCACTAAGCTGCTGGTCTAGGATTTGACGAGCCCAGATTCTTTCCACTGTACCTGGGATTTCCCCACTTCTCCCCTTTGATCTTGGCATTTCAGTGTAAAAAAGAGCTGGATGGTTTGCCGCAGTCATTGAAAGGGCACAGGGTCCAGAGCCTCGACACCTGTGCCAGCCACTGCCAGTCATTCTTGGCAGCCTCCAAGGAGCCCCCAAAGCGCCTCCGTGCAGGTGTGGGGAAGGACTCGGCTGCGCCTGGGAAGAGCCAGTGGAGGTGCGGGTGGGTGGGCTGGTGAGAATGAAGGCGAGCGGAGTGACTGTGACGTGACAGCACGTGGTGCCCACACTGGGTTGAAAGCTGAGCAAGTAAATGCTCACCGACCGGAGCTGCCCGTCACCCACTTGCGCCTCTGACAAGCAGGATTCTGAGGAAGAAGAGCAGGGAATCACAATGTTTGCACTGTGGCTGGCAGGTTAAAAATCTAAGAATGCATGATCTCAGAGTAGCCAGCTGACTACACTCAGGGCCATACAGTTCACAAAGGGGGGCGTGGCCTTGGGTGGCCTTTCCACCGTGGCATGTGACAGGGCAGGAGAGGAGGCAAGGAGCCAGCCCACCTGCGAATCTGTCTCCGGGTTGCCTTCCCCAAGGTGAGGCAGCTCCCAGATATTTGCATCCGACTCAGGAGAATTCTGGCTAGCAATCCCCCACACACAAAAATCACACGGATACTAGAGAGGGAGTAATGATTCAGTTAAGCTTGCAACTGGTGCAGCCACTGTGGAAAATAGTATGGAGGTTCCACAGAAACTTAGAAGTAGATCTATGATACTACCCAGCAGTTACACTTCCAAGTGTTTCTCTGAAGAAAATGAAAACACTAATGCAATACAATATATGAACCCCTGTGTTCATTGTAGCATTATTTATAATAGCAAGACATCGAAGCAGCCGAAGAGTTCATCAGTAGACGAATAAGTGGAGAAGACGTGATACCCACGCACACACACAAAGGCAATATTACTTAGTTGTAAAAATGAATGGAATCTTGCCATTTGTGACAACATAGACTATTACGCTAAGTGAAATAAGTCAGGCAGAGAGAGACAAATACTGCATGACTTCACTTATATTTGGAATCTAAAGAACAAAATAAGTGAACAAACAAAATGGAAACAAAATAAGTAAACAAACAAACATAGATACAGAGAACACACACTGACGGTGGCCAGAGGGGAGTGGGGGGGGAATGGCTGGAAGGTGAAGGGAAATGAGGGGCGCGAGCTTCCAGTTATAAATAAGTCGGGGGGATGGAATGCACAGCGCAGAGGACGTGGTCAGCAACGCCGTGATGCCTGTGCGGTGAGAGCGGGTAGCTAGACTTCCCCTGACGGTCACGCTGTAAGGCCTCTAAATGTGGAATCACTATGGAACTACTCTAGTATTTTATGTCAACTATACTTTAATAAAACAGAAGTACAAGTACAACTTGGAAAAAAATTTGTCAAGCCCCCCAAAACTTACAGATTTCCTAATGTAGCAAAAAAAGTACCAAAGGACGATGGAATAAAATGAATGACAGCTCATGTTCTCCTCAGGGGCCACGGCCCCAGTGTTCAGGGTCACCCCCATAGCTCCCCTTTGAAGACGAGGTCTGTCCGGAAAAAGTCCAGCCATTGTTAATGGAATGAGAATGGTTTGCGTGACATCGAGGTGAACTGGCAGCCAAGGAGAGTGGACGGGAATGCGCGTGTGTGAACAGTGACGACTTCACTGTACTAGTCAGTGGGAGCGGAAGACGTTGTTGAGTGAGCACGTGTGCTGTGTGGCCATCACATTCAAAATGACTGAGTGAGTAGAGCAGCGAATCTGCATTAAATTTTGCTTTCAGCCTGAACATTCCTCCTTGGAAACTATTTGGATGATTCAGAAGGCCGCAGCTACGGGCAACTGGTGATTGGCAGCTTCATCACGACAATGTGCTCGCTCATGCATCATGTCTTGTGCAGAGTTTTTTGGCAAAATAGCAAATCACCTAGGTGACTCAGTCCCCTTACAGCCCAGATGTGGCACCCTGTGACTTCTGGCTTTTCCGAAAACTAAAATCACCTTTGAAAGGGAAGAGATTTCAGACTGTGAATGAGATTCAGGAAAATACAATGGGGCAGCTAATGGCGACTGGGAGAACTGGGTGAAGTCCCAAGGTGCCTACTTTGAAGGGGACTGAGGCGTCATTGTCCTATAACAGTGTTTCTTATATTTTATATCTTCTACAATAAATATCTCTGTTTTTCATAGTACATGGCTGGATACTTTCTGGACAGAACATCTTATATTCAGATGCAAGAAGAGGCTCATCTGCTGTATGTTCTTAGTGCAGAATCTCCTGTTCTCCCCAAATTCATTTTATTTCATTTCAATGTACAAACGGGGCATCCCCCTGTGCACTGCCATCCACCCGCTCAGAGTGTGTGAGTGACAGGTGTGTTCACACACTCTACCTGTGCCTTGGACTCTGCAGCCTTACTTGGGTGGCGTTCCAAGCCCTGGAGTGGTTTGGAGCGGGTGGTACGGGGGGGCTTCCAAGTTTCCTACTGCCACTACCATAACGACAGGAGTCAGCCGAGAAACGGCGGCAGAGGGAAGAGAAACGCGAGTGATGATCAGGGCAGCGGGGCCAGCCGTGTCGGGCGGGTTGTGATGTCGCCTGCTCGGTCTGCCACAGTCACCTTCAGGACACTGCAGGGCAGCCCCAGACCAAGCCCTCCCCTTACTTTCTCAGTGTTCATTCAGTGCTGACTCCCTCTCTAGCTTCCCAGTTGCTCCTCAAAATCTCCAAAGTGCTAATATTGAAACTGGTACCCAAGCTTGTCGTTAGGTTGGCGAATATCCCTAATATATATAATCTGTGGTGTAGATTACCATAACATATGGTTCTTACTGAAATCATTTGGTGTAAAATGAGAGTTAAAGAAAACAAGTATAAAGTCTTGCTGACCTCTCATACAAGAATTCTGAAAGGAATTATCAAGATAGAGTCTGCAGACCTCCGTAGTTTAAGGAGATGGTGTTACAAATACACATTTTAACACTCTTACCTGCCCCATATTACATTCAGGTCAGGCCCTGCAGAAATTATTCATGGAGGGTTTTGGGAAGAGTGAATAAAAGGTTATGTAGATATTAACTTTGTATTAATGCTAAAAAAAAACCCCTTCTCATCTAGGAGTCTTGGCTATTTAAAATGAGTTAATAGCCATCGGGGTGAATTTACGTAGCAAATTGCTGTCTGCTACATTCAAATTATTCTCTGAGCTCTGACTCATTCAGAAAGGACCAAATATCATGGAGACACACAATTATTATGCTTAATTAATGTTTGCAACCAAAAAAGAGTAAGGTTGGAATCTTTAATATCATTATAGGTAGAACAACTGAGATTGACTGATTATTATCTTGAGATTAATATATTTTCCCCAAGCCATACCCGGGTGTCAAAAGACAGAATATTAAAACTATTTGAAAAATTCACTGCAATAATTGCTTTAGGGGCTAATTTTTTTCAATGTCTTGCTTCCTTTTGCCTGTACTACTGACTGTTACAGACCACACACTTCATCCATTAAGTGGTAATTCAGAGTGACAACTACATTGAAATGAAGCAAGTTAGTTAATCACCATGAAATTGTTCCTGAACCACCCTGTCCAAGTTCTTCCGATCCCAAGGGGCCTCTGGTCACCTGGTTTTCTCCTGAAGGCAGCGTTTTCCTGTCCAAAACTGTAAATGTTTGGGGGCGGGGAGTGGACACTGGTCAGTGGGAGAGGGAAGGGGGCTTGGAATTGTCATCAGGAGTGTTCGGGATATTTCAGAGAACAGTCACCTGCTCCCGGGTGGGTGGTGTGGAGCCCTCGGTGTCAGGGTCGGGCTGCAAGGCTGGGGAAGCTGCTGTTCGTTCCGGCCCGCAGCCTTGAGACGCTGGCAGGCTGGGAGTCCGGCTCGGGTTTCAGGTGACAAGCCGCTCTGTCAATAAGCATGTGCCCAGGCTTTTGGTTGGCCACCAGAACGGCCAGAGAAGCCACCTTAGCCTTCCTAGTTTTTTAGGACCAAGTAGGCTGTGCCCAGGACAGTCACGGGGTCTGTTGCCCTTGCAGGGAGGGCGGAGTTGGGGCTAGGGACCCCCACTAGGCTTGTGAACAAGTCCACCCCACTTAAAAGGCCACAGCACCCAGGCAAGGGGCGCAGGTGGCCCTGGCTGGGCCCCCACCCCCCACTGCTCTCCGTGAGGGCACGCGAGAATAGTGATCACACTGCTTCCATTTCCCAGGCTTTGGGAAGTATCTGTTTCAGGGGCGCACATTTTGCCTTTGCAGTATTTCCAGCCAGATTTCCAAAGAACACTGCCTGGTATTTTTTGTCTCTTTAGTTTTCTTTCCCATGAAGGTAGAGGATAAAGATAAAACCAAAGTATTTCATGTGGCCAATTGGCTATAGGCAGAAGGAAAACCCGTCCAATTGCAAATCTCCCTCACAGTCCTTGTGACGAGAATGCCACTCAGTGACTCCAAGGAAAAGGTGACTTGTTAGCGAGTTCTCTGCCTGTCCCTAAACTCACAACTTGATCCTTGAAGCTGGGACATTGAGATGTTTAATGTCTGTGAAGATGCCTGTAAGACTGTAGCATTTACTCTTATTCCCCAAAGAGCCCAGCAAGCATTTAATTAGCACTGGCAGGTACCGTCAGGTGAGCACTTGGGATACATACATACACTTAAGAAGCTCAGCGCATCGTAGGGGAGAGAATAGTAAACAAACAATTCACCGCACACTGTATTAGAAGCAAATAGAGAGGACTCTGGCAGGAAGGAGAGCGTGGTCAGCCCTTCTCCAGAGAGTCAGGTAGGACTTCAGGAGAGAGGAGCCGCCTACGCTTACAGTGTGTCATCCGTGTGTCATGGATGAATGGGGGTGGGCGTGGAGGAGAAAGGCGGGGCCTGTACCAGAGTAATCAGCACCAGGCTTCTTGGCAAAAGTGGGCTTTTCCTTGGGGAGCCATGCCCTCCCCTGGGGGCTGCGAAGATCCTACATCATGCATGCGTGGGCGAAGCAGTCCTTCACCCTCTGCGGGCCAGAACAAGGACAGGAGGGGCACAGCTTCCTTGCGGAAGCTTAGGGTGCTGGGTCTTTATCAGCCACCCGCCGCCCCTACCAGGAGAGGGGTCTGTGCTGATAGCACGCGTCTCAACTCTGGTACCATGAAATGTCGCCATGCAGCGGGAGGGGGAAAGAGGGGGCAGCGCAGCTCCCAGGAGGAAACTGAAGCAGAGACAGACAAACCTGTGGACAGCGACCGAGCCAACGGGAAGTTGCTCACAGCAGAGGCTGGTGTGTGTCGTAATTGTCAGCGCTCTTGCTCCGGAGTCCTCCTGACATTTACGGGCAACTCAGGAAACAGCTCCCAGTCTGTCTGGGGCCGTGGGAGGGGAAGGGTGAGGCATCACTGCTGCTCGGAGTAGCAAGGGCAGCAGGCCGCCTGGGGTGGTTTAGCTGCATCGCGTGGGTACCCAAGATGTCACACAGACAGTCAGTAGGTGACAAAAACTCAGTGAAAAAATAGAAGTTTTATTAAGTGCTACATTTTAAACATCCACTGTAGAATGAGATAAATCTCAAAAAAAAAAAAAAAAAAAAAGCCCCATGTTGGAAATTGAGTTTAAAATTCATTATTCTCTTTTCCTCACCCCCGGTCTTCTCCTGCTGTTTCCCAGGCCCACAGGCTGGGTAACCTTAACTTCCTGTTTGACACAGAGCCTTCCTTTTTTTCTTCCTTCTGCCTTTCTGCCAACCCCTGGTTCTGTCACCCGAAGCCACAGGAACCACTCGTGTCTAGTTTTCCTCGCAACAGTCAGCCGTGTTTTCATAGCTTCCTAACATGGAGCGCATGTCAAGGGTTAAATAATAGAAAATCGTTACCCAGCATATTGTCATGTCTGTGCTTTTGGTTTAACGCTCTCGAATACAGTGTTTTATCCCTCGTTAGCTCCAGAGCTCCAAGTCTTGACTAATTCAAGCATCTAGCACTGAGGGAAGAAGATTTTGAGACGGGTGTCTTGGCATCAGGTCCAGGGCCCCCTTATTCTGTGTGATCGTGTCCGGGCTGCCGTAGTATCATCTATAAATTGGGAATAACAATAATCACACCTATTCTGAAAGGTGGTCGTTGGGATTAGGGGAGAATATTATGTAAAAGTTGGTTGGTTATTAATTATCCGGCTGTAAGGGTAGGGTAGCCTTCCTATTTGACATATCTGTGATATACATTTTTCATTACTCAGATAGTAATTTGTTTTAGGATTATATTAGCAGGTGGTCTGTTTTAAAGCAATAATTTAATTTTTCAGGTTATCATATTTCTGCCACATCAAAGAATGATTGATTTGATTTGTGGTGTTTCCAGAAAGCTGAAGTTTTAATGATTTCAAGACATTTTGTTACTTCCTTTAAAACCTATCTTCAGCTCTGGCTGGCACGGCTCAGCGGGCCGAGCACTGTCCTGCGAACCAAGGGGTCACCAGTTTGATTCCCTGTCGGGGCACGTTCCTGGTTTCGGGCTCTGTCCTCGTCCGGGGCACGGACAGAAGGCAACCACTGATGTTACTCTTTCACCTCGATGTTTCTTACCCTGTCCTCTCTCTCAAAAAAATAAAAATTAAAAAATAAAACTTGTCTTTAAGCTTCACTCAATCGGTGGTCGAACTAGTCCATGCTAGCGGCTTCCGATAATACCTCAGGCAGGACCCAGCCCCGGTTCCTATAACTAGCCTGAGTCATTCCCTTCTCAGAGGCCCCCACCCATCCAGGCTGGCCTGGGTCACTGGCATGACCTTTGGCGGGTTTTCCCACAGCCTTGCTTGCCCCTGGGTTCCACTCTCTGTATGGCAGCTCCAGCCACTTTTCTTGGCATCCACCCATAGTGGGAGATGCCCTTTATTCTCAGCCTCTCAGCGATAAGAATTCAACTATTAAATAAAAAAATCACCTGGCTGCTGTAGCTCAGTGGATTGAGCGCGGGCTGGGAACCAAGCAGTCCCAGTTCGATTCCCAGTTGGGACACATGCCTGGGTTGCAGGCTGGGTCCCCAGTGAGGGCCATGTGAGAGGCAACCACACATTGCTGTTTCTCTCCCTCTCTTTCTCCCTTCCTTCCCCTCTGTCTAAAAATAAATAAATAAAATCTTAAAAAAACCCTCCCCGTAACCACCTCAACTCCCTTTACCTCTGCCTGCCTGCCGTTCTCGCTCTGGGAGGTGGAAGCCCTGCACAGCATCAGGCTCTGCGCTCGCTGCGACATCTGCCATTTTTATGTTCCTTTCATCTTTTCTTTTCGAGGTACCTGCAGTGGGTGGCTGTCCCAGTTGAGCCTGATTTCTGTAGATGAATGAACAACTGCCCCTGTGCTTTTAATGCTGGGGCCTCGCAAATCCTTTTTGAAAATACAGTATAGTAAGTGAACTGATGAACCCTCTCTGTCAATTGTAGTAAGTATATGAACAGAAATACAGATGTGGGTTATAAAACAAAAATAGATTTAGCTAGGTCATCCTGAGAGACTGAAAATATTTTGTCTTTACATTCTTCCTTTTCTGTTCATGTATGAGAGAAGAAAAGATTTCCTCTTTTTAATTTGCAAGTGATTTCTCAATTTGAAGTGAATTCGTATAAAAAATTCATTCTGCAGCTCTAGAATTTGGCTTGTCCTTTTAAAAAAATATAGTAGAATCATCACTTTAATAATCTCTAACCAATTAAGGGTTTGAGTGATTTATAAATTTATGAATTTTAAAATTTAAAGCCTCATGAAAAACACATTTTTCAAGAATATCACGCTCATCATTTTTTAGGTTTATCATAGTTTAATTTCTGATGTCCTGTGATATGCTGGCTTGGGTTTTACCTTGGTACTAAATATTAATCAAAAGGGCAAGGAAAAAAAACTAACAACGAGTGTAGTCTGGTGGGCAACACCTTTTGAAAATGTTAAGTCAGGTTATATACCAGTCCATTTTCTCAAATACCGGAGGGTCACATCTTAGCATATCTTGTCTGAGCTTTGACAAAATAAAACTCTTCAGTTCACATGACAGGTATGCGATAAGTGTGTGAATGACATTTGAAATGTTGTAAGATGGGAAACAAAACCAAACGTTTCCATCAGAGTCTGACATGGTAGGGGAGGGGACATAGAGAGCTGGCTGGGAACACATGTCCTTGGTCTGGAGTCAGCCACGGTTCACCCAGACCTGGCGGCATCCCCTGGGCTCCGGCCCCACATCCTCCAGGGTGTGCTCTTCCAACCTGGCAGGGCCTTCCGACGTTTCCGTCCGTCCTGAATGCCTTCCAGGAGAATCAGGGGAGCGCATGAGCCTAGCCAGCGCCGACCTGGAGAAGAATCATGGGAAATCGCTTTGACACTGGAACTGACAGCTTGAGAGTCGGGGTTTGGAATGCGCTGGTCAAACATCCCTCGGGCCACTTGCTCCTGAAAGTGCCAGCCCAGCCTATAGCTGTCCAGGTGCTGGAGGGCTGGCGTGATGGGCTTTGTGATGGGTTTGAGAGCTTGTGCCGGTGTCAACAACAGGACGCTTGGTTACGGCGCCGCCGCGGGAACCTCTGTTGATTGACTCAGCACGAAACAGACCAGTGTGAGCCCAGACAGCCTGGCCGTGTGAACGGACCAGTAGAAATTGTGGGGCAGGATAATCAAGGCTGAAGTCGGCGGTCAGGGTTTAAAGGCACAAGGACACCAAACAAACCCCGAGAACATGAAAAACATAAAAGCATGTGTTTGAGCTCCTAAGTATTGAAAACCAGCTCTATAGGCCTGGTTGACTGGCCATTGTAAGAAAAGGGCTCTCTCCAGGAGAAGTATAGTCCTCTCTTTTCTAGGCCAGCCTGATATTCTTGGATTCATTTTTCAAACTGGAAAATTGTCACCCTAGTCATAGCCTCGTGAGCTGAAAATTCTACCTCAGAACTATCCATATAGCCCAAATAAATGAGTTTTTCATAAAACAGAATTTCTCCAAATTCCAGAACTTTTTCAATCTCTTTCATGGGCAACTTTAAAATGTAGTTTGCCCTTTCTTTACAGATCCATAAGTCAGGGCTTCTTAACGTGATCTAATCTTTTCTGATGACTCAGTCTTATTTTTTAATATAGAATTTGGTGGTTGGAGGTCTGGAGGAGGTTGAAGACTATCTGGAGCGGCAGGGGTACTGCAGGACATGTGTTGGAAGACTAGGGATTAGTGGTCTGAGGGTGGAATATTCAAAACCCCAAGTTTAGAGATCACGCAGTTACTAAGGATGACAGAGTCTGGGACAGGGGTTTCTAACCTGATCGTCTATGAGAGTCATCTGAAGAACTTAAAAACTATACCAAAGCCAGGGCCCTACCCCTGTGTCCTCAGGAACTAAGATTCCTTCCAGCTTTTGACTTGACTGCCCCTCAGATGTGTCCGTCTTCATCATGGCCTCAGATAGAGCTCCAGCTTTTGAAATGGACATTGTAAGCACTAGGATCATGGAACTAAAAAAGGGGCAAGGGGCCACCGGGCTGTCCTTAGGAGAAATTCCTGGCAGCTGCCATACCATGCCTCTGCTTACGTTCATTGTGCAGAACTTGATCGCATGGCCGTAGCCAGTTGTAAGGACGATCGGGACATTACTTTTCATTCTAGGTAGCCACCTGCCCGGCTGAGCAGTCTATTCCTGTGAAAGAGGGGATATTCCAAGACAAGCTAGATCCTCTGCTACCGAAGGGTGGTGGATGAGACAGGCTGATCATGTGAACTTCAAACGAGCTGCTGGTTTTGAAGTTTGGTTACCTACTCCCATCTCAGGTTCTCGGGTCTAAGGAAAAGCAGCCTCCCGTTGAAGGGATCTAGTTCCGTGAGTGATTTCCTCTGGGGCCAACCAGATTCCAATTAGGGCAAGAACGGGAAGTACAGAGAAAAATACAGGGGATTTTCCGGATGGTGACATTGCACTACCCGCCCCCCCCCCACCCACCTTATGTCTCCCTCTTCCCTGTATCACCGTATATTCCAGTGTTGTAAGAACCACTCCTTCCCTCTGCAGCACTCCGGGAAGCCCCCGAGTCCGTGCGAGCTTAACTGCCCCCCCCCATCACTACAGAGCTCAAGGGCGCGTTCAGCTGGCGAGGCCGTCCTGCAGCGGGCCGTGTCCCACTGAGGGGATCCAGTAGAGGACATCTTCCTGCTTAGACTTCTGACACCCCCGCTCCGTCCCGTCAGCGCTCGACCTCCCTCGATGTTTTCAGTGAAAGAGAAACGAAGCCATCAGGGCTGGCGTCCCTCCAACCACGGGCCTCGGAACTCAGGCTCTGCCTTTCTCCCTTGGAGGGCGTCACCTCCCTGCTTCCATGGAAGACGAAGCTCTTCACTTGGCACAGCCCAGCCCACGCCCCCTGGCTTTTCTCCTGCGAGGAAATGGTCCCCACTGGGTCGCTCTCATCGACGCGCGCACGTGGTAAAAAACACGCCGATAATCTTCGACCCCACACCGCCGTCAAATGCTGTCCCGTTTCTTGGCTCTTGTCCACAGCAAAACTTACGGAGACCGTTTTGTACCCAGCTGCTGCCGGCAATGCCTCGTCCTCCTCCGGTTCCTCTACCACGCCCCGTCTGGCTTCCATTGGCACTCTACCAAAAGGCTGTTTTAAGTGTCCATTTTCTTTCCAAGTACAACTGCCCTTCTCTGTCTTCATCTTGACCTCTAAGCCGCATTCGACACACCTGACCACCCCTTCCTCCCAGAATCAAGTTGGTTTGTCACACGTTACTCCCCCGTTTTCCTGTGCTCTCTCTGCCTCCTACCTGTGAGTTTTCCGTGCTGGTTTCTTCTACTCCCCTCTCACTGTGGAAGTGTCCTGGGCCCTGTCCTGAGCCTGCCTCCCCATCCAGAGGTTCATAAACCCTCACGTGCTCTCCCTTGAGCTCAAGACTCGTATCTAAATGATATTTGGCGTGGTGTCTCCACTGGGAACTCTTACCCCGTGCCGCCTTCTCCACCTCAATACCTGTCACCACTGTCTACGGAGTGGCCGAAGTTAAAAACAGATGATACCCTTGACTCTCCCTCCACTCCTCCCCCACTGCATCTCATCAGCAGCAAGTTCTGCCTTCAAAGTACGTCCCAAGTGCATGTCATTCTCTCCATCACCTGTGCGTCTGTCCTGGACCAAGCTGTCGTTGTCTCCCAAGCTGTTGCAGTGGCCCCCCTGCCCCCGCTTTTCCTGTTGTGACGCATTCCCTAAGAGCCACCAGGTGGGCCTTAGAAACGTCAGCCCAACAGTTCAGCGTCTTCCCTTTGCACTAGAGTGAAATCCCAGCTCCTGACCGTGGCTCGGGGCCCTGTGTGGTCTGACGCCTGCCCCCACTCCAGCCTCCTTTCTTACCACCCCCACCGGAGGCCTGCTGATGAGTCTTCTCCACCCTAGGGCCGTGGCACTTATTCCAGTGTTCTCTGAACAGCTTTTCAGGGTTGATCGCTTTCCCATCATTCAGGCCACAGATGCCACCTCCCCAGAGAAGCCTTCCCTGAATACCTATTTAAAGGGGTTTCCTCCCAGTCTCTCCCTGTGTGTTGACATGGTTAATGTCTGTCCTACTCCACCGGCACTTGCTCTCCATGTGAGCAGGGACCTTGTCTAGCTCATTCACATCTGTATTCCCAGTGTTTAGAAGAGTTATTAACCCCTTGTAGAAACTAATCAAATATTTATTGAATCCCTAAATGAAACAAAATGTCTGGGACATAGTTCATTTTTTTTTTTTATCCTATCGCTTCCATCACTCTCTCGCTGAAATTATGACTGCTACCAAAAGCAGAAACTTCCTGATGACCATTTCTAAAGGCAGTGACACCCCAGTTCACTACTTCTAGTCCACGAAGGGCTAGGAAAACCAGTTAGTTAAGCTTGTTGATGCTCGCGAAGGACAGGAGAAGTTAGCAGGAAAGCGCAGCGTCCATCCGGGAGGGACACTGTCCCTGTTTATTTTCCAGCGCCCGAACCTTGTTGCTGTCACTGCTCACAGATGTACAGAAGCCGCCTTGCCAAGATCTTCATCGATTCACTCTTACAGGACGTGCAAGAGAAGGAGAGAAGTTCCATTGCTTTGGGCCATAAAGACTGGTGGTCAAAGCGCCGTGGGAAACGGGGCGAGAGGGGGAAAGAACAGGGTGCCTCCTTGCAAGTGTTTGGGAAGGGGCTTTTCATGACCCCGTCTTCGCTGACCCTGGGAAACGGGCTGCGAGGGGGGAGGCTGAGCATCCACTTAGTTCTCTGAGGCACGTCTACAGCACCGGTGGACTTTCATCCTTGTAGCAAAGATCACTTTACCCCATCCCTAGCCAGGGCTTTAGATAATGGCATTTTGATCAGAGGGTTACTTTCTCTTTAAGCGTATACATTTCTCTAAAATAGAAGATAATAGTACTCAAGGGATGTCTTTATTGTGGTAACGTATCCACAACATAAAATGTACCACGTTCCTCATTTTGCAGCGTGCGGTTGTCTGCGTAAGAAACATCCAAGCCTGCAGAGAATTATCAGGCGTTTGTCTGAGGCCGATGGGCAACAATTGCCAGGAAGCAAAGTCTCAATGGATTGAGAAGACGCCCTGGAGAATGGCAGTTCAGCTTACTTTATACACGCGAACCAGAGGGGGGTGCTTGAGGAGGGTGTCACGGAATTCACTGCTGGTGGATTTGGGGGGCGGGAGAAAGCGAAGTGGGGAAATCTCTGGGATTGGATAAAGAGTAAAATGGAGAGACACCTACCCTTACGTCGGTGGGTACAGAATCAGTTAACAACGGGCGTTCACAGCACACGGAGATGGTATTCGGGGAACAAGTAACAACCAGGGGCTCTGTGGTCTGTGCTCTGGTGGGAAACCGTGCCCGAGGGGCCCACACCGCGCGGTGGCAGTCAGCACACGCACGTGCGACCGTCACCATTGTGCATCTCCACCGTGTCCTCATCCCGCGCTGAAACCGGTGCCTGTTAAACCGCAGCTTCCTGTCCTCCCAGCCCCCGGGATCTGCTGGCCTTTCTGTCTCTATGGACTTGACTACTCCCGGTAGAGGAAAACCCTTCTCTTCTGACGCCTCTGGCCAGTGTGGACCAAACCCGACAGACTCCGGGGAGGCCTGCCTGGCGGCCTCCCAGACTCGGAGACCGGAAGTAACCACGCAGGACGGTCTGAAATTAGAAATTCCTAACTGAAAGCGAGTCGTGGCGAGTAATCATGTCCTAGGCCAGTATCTTCCTCAACAAAGGTCGATCGTTAGCATAGCTGAGCCTGGCTGTTGGTCTTCTTACTTCTACGGTAACCTCCTTTGGAACATCAGGGTAATTTCCTTTCTCCAGACCCCCCAGGGCACCAGACTAGGAACCCCTGTTGTACTGTCACCATGTTAATTGTTAACCGTTCACTGTCCCATACCCTCCAACGTAAAATCGTGTGTCTGTTTCTCTTATTTTTTATCCAATCCCAGAGATTCCCCCCTTCCCCGCTTTGCTTCCTCCCACCCCGTTAATCTACCACCGATGATTTTCATGCAACCCCCGGCGTCTTCCCCTTTGACTTTGATGTATAAAACAAGTGGTAAAACTGCAATTTTCTGGAGCATTTTCTCCACCCATTGAGATTTTACTTCCCAGCAATTGTCATCAGTTTGGCTCAAATAAATGCATAAGAATTCTGTACAGGTTTGGACGTTTCTTAGGTCGACACCACCAACTGTGTGTGTGTGTGGGGGGCGTGTTTCACATCAGGCTCTTCCACCACACCAGCTGGGGGTCCTACCATTCAGTTCAGTCGGGACCCTGTCTGCCTGGAGTGGACACTAAGTCCCACAGGGTAAGGGTCTGGTCCCACAAGGCTGCTCCCGCTGCCCCCTTCAGAGATGCATCTCAAGTTGTTACCTGTGCTTGTGATTGCCGACTCTGAGCCTGTGGTCCCTACAGTTTCCTCCACGAGTTAGGCTAATCTGCGGGGGCAGCTCGCAGAGCTCAGGAAAACATGGTACTTGCCCGCTCACTAGTTTATCACAGACGGATAGAGCTCAGACACGGCTGGAAGGGGGCACAGGGCAGGGTGTGGGGAAAGAGCACAGAGCTCCATGTTCTTTCTGGGTGTCCCACCCTCCAAGCACCTCCACGTGTTCACCACCCCCAAAGCTCTCGGAACCCCATCCTCTGGGCTTTTATGGAGGCTTCATTACATGGGCGTGATTGATTAAAATATTTGCCATTGGTGACCGAGTCAACCTCCAGTCCCTCTGCCCTCCCTGGAAGCCTAGAGGATGGGGCTGAAAATTCCAACTCCCTCATCATGGAGTCCGTTCCCCTGGCAACCAGCCTCCATCTAAGGGGCTTTCCAGAGGTCACCTCGTCCACATAAGCGGGTGTGGTGGACGGGGACTTATATAAATAACAAGACCTCCCGGTCACTTCTATGCCTCCGAAGCTTTTGCAGGAACTGGCAACAAAACCAGATATGGTAACAAAAGATGCCCCTGTGGCTCTTCTACTGGAACTTACAAAGGCTTCTGCAGCTGAATGCCAGGAACAATGGAGGAAGACCAAACACACATTTCTTATTCTGAGTCACATCACACTTGTTAACCTAAAAATAAAAAGCCTTAAGTGAGAAGCAACAAGCATTTATCTGAGATCCAAAAGAACAGCTATTCTCAAAGCACCGGTTCAGGCAGAGCCCCAGATAGTGTTCCGATGAGGAGGTGAAGGCCAAGGGCGTTCCTGAGGAAGGGAAGGGGAGCAAGTGCATGCATATCCAGAGGGGATTTCTGTATTAATAAGCAAAGGGCGCATTTCCATAGGTGCAGATAAACCAACGTAGTGATGCTAATCCTAAAGAATGTCTTTAATTTTCAGTCTGTAGTCACGACAAACAGCTGTTTGGGACATGGTACCGCTTTGGGTCCAGTACCTCTGCCTCCAGCTGCAGAGGTTTGAGGACTAAGACTTACAAGGCATTTCCCCTGTTGATACTTTTCACACATTCATGAAGTACAATCATACAATATTTGTCCCTTTTGTACGAGGAAAGAGGTGAAGTCGAGTCACTGTCCCAAGCCGCTAAAATGAATGACCTGATGAAGGTTAAGACGTGAGGAAAGACTGTCTTCTTGTTCTAACCACCCTGGGAACTTAAACATTTTTCACTGTCCAGTGGTATGTCTATGCCTGGATGTACCTCTGGACCCCCAGGTAACCCTCTGTGTACCTGCTGGAGGACCCACTGACTGTCCCTCGGAGGACTCAAGTATACCGCCCCCTGGCATCTGGCATCTGGCATCTGAGGGCCTGACAGCTGACAGATACGTGTCCTGGGCCAATCCTGAGGCTAAGAATGCAGGACGCGTAATTCTCAAGAACGTACTCTTGACCATAAGAACTTTTACCTTTTCTTTCTTCTTCGGAACGCTTGTGGACTTTTGCCTATCTGTGTGTATAAATTGCCATCATTTATTTCTAGCAAAGCCTCCAGATTCTTTTCTGTCTTCTTATTTTCCTTAGCACGGTGTCCTCAAGGTTTATCCATGTCGTAGCTTGTCAGAATCCGATTCCTTTTTAAGGCTGTATAGTATTCCATTGTATGGATATACCACAGTTTCTTATCTGTTCTTCTGCCCATAGACATTTGGGTTGGTTTCCACCTTTTGTCCATGGTCAATAATGCTGCTAGGAATATTAGGGTGTAAATAATCTGCTTGAATCCCTGCTTTCTGTTCTTTTGTGTGTATACCCAAGACATGGCATTCCTGGATCATATGGTCATTGAAGGGTTAATTTTTTTGAGAAAAGTATTTAAGGGATTTTAAAGCCATTAATCTCTTGGGGACGTTTGTTTACTGCCTCCTGTATGTCATGTGGTACATTAGGTGTCAGAGAAATGCAAACGCAGGGGCTTAGGATGAAGGACAAACAGATGCGTAAGTGATTAGCCACTGTGCACCATGTTCGGCGCTGAAATACGATGTATTAGAGAGTACTCTGGGATCTCATTATAGTCATAACGATTTCCGGTGTTTTTGGAGACAAGATCTTTTTGGATGTTGTCCAGGACGGATGCTCTATGGAATTCTGGTTAATTGTGGGTAATGCAGCAGAGAAGTTGGGGTGTACAAGTTTTTATATGTGTTTTTTTAAGGGCTAACTCCAGCCAGCCAGCCTGTCAGTCACCTACATGTCTCCCTTTTGTCTTCCCTTCCTCTAGTGGTTTTTAATTGCCGACAGATCGTACAAAGTGAGCGCAGCAAGCTCTTTTTTCTTCAGTGGCGTGTTTGTGGGAGTGATCTCATTTGGGCAGCTTTCGGATCGCTTCGGGAGGAAAAAGGTCTACCTCACAGGTAATCCGTTAGCATGTTCAGGAGCTGAGTTAGAGGGCAGATTTCCCAGGGGAAGCAGTAAGGGTTCCGATTCCTTCCGGTTCTCAGGGAACTGCCATGTGGACACAGAGCTGGGTTTTATGACCCAGGTAAGAGGCCAGACGGCAGCTGGAGGTGATTCTGGCATCGCTGGGGATGGCCCGAAGCTGCATTGTGAGCTTTCAGAGGTGCTGGTGCCATCTGCACCCCCAGCTTCTAATTTATGCCCTGCGTCTAGGGAGAACAAAGATTGAGGCGGCCTGCTAGATCCATTTCCTCCTTCCTTGTGTTGCTGGTTCATTTCAAATGGGCTCTACAGGACTCAGCGTGGTTCTCTGGACAAGCTGAGTACGAGCCAGGATTTTGTAAATTTCCAGCATTTTTGTGCATAATTGAAAACTGTTCATGATGGACAGCAATCAACTTGTAACAAAGAAAGGAAATCTCAGTTTTTATTGACAGTTTTTAAAAGAAACCTTTTTAAAAACAAAACAAACCCTCAGAAAATTTAAGTTTACCAAGATTTAATTTTACGAACTAATGAATAAAATTTATTACTTCCATCAAATGTTGTTTTGTCTCTGGATAATTGAATACTGTTCCTCTCTTTCTAGGTTTTGCTCTTGACATCTTATTTGCTATTGCAAATGGGTTTTCCCCCTCATACGAGTTCTTTGCAATCACCCGCTTCCTGGTGGGCATGATGAATGGAGGGATGTCGCTGGTGGCCTTTGTCCTGCTGAACGAATGTTTGGGCACCGCCTACTGGGCACTCGCAGGTACTGCTTCAATCCGTGCGCACGTGGAGGTGGTTAGCTGCTCCTGGAAACCGCAGGGAACCAGTGTAACCCTAAAGCCTAAAAATGCACTTGGATGTGAAGCGCTCTGTCCTACTACTAGATTTGCTTTCCCGAGTTGGTCCTGTCTGACCGTGAACGAGTCATTTTATTTGTATTTCTCCGAAGAAAGTTTCCCCTGGGGCCTACCTCCCAGAGGTGAATTTGCGCATTTCCTCGCAGGCTGCTTCCACCGGGAGAGAGCCGATTTCCTCAGAAGGGCGTTCACTGCTTTTACCCTGAACTGAAAAATAGTGCAGACAGGAGATATTGGAAACTCCTTTCTCGGAGCCTTCTGATCCTATTTTATAAATCCACATCTCATGGATCTTTCTGGCTTTTACAGCCTGTTCAAGTCAATAGATAGTACTTACTGGAGCATTTCTTTACTGCTTTTTTGTTTGTTTCAACATTGAGGCCATATTCTGTATTCTTTTTAACCATCGATCACCTTCTCAAGAAATAAAATACTAAAGCTATGAAAATGTTCATATTAATCTATTACCTATTTCCCTCTTGCATAAGTATCTTACAACAAAAAGAATTGATGTCCACTGTAAAATAAAATCAAGAAATACAGGCAAGTACAAAGAACACAGGTAGTCCTCCCCGGCCAGAAGCCACCACGGCTAACACATTGCTGTGTGTCTTTAGAGCTTTCCTTTGCCTATCTGTTCCACAGACTCGTTTATTGAACAAACCTCCCACGGACCAGACTGTGCTGCTTCAGGCACGTGGGAGAAAAGGGGTAGGTGAGAGAGGGTTCTTGTTCTCATGGAGCTCATGTTTTAATCAGGAGAGGCAGAACAGACCTGAGGCAATTTCAGAAAATTAAACAGGACAGTGGACTAGACAGTAATTGTGGTGGACAATTATAATAAATAGGATAAAGGGAGAAAACCTTGATGTAGGTGTTTGATCTAAGACACGAATGATGAGGAAGACCCAGGTGCGTGAAATTCTGAGAGAACATTCTAGAAGGATGGAATGGCAGGAACCAAGGTCCTGAGGCAGGAATGAGCTGCTTTGAGGACCTGCAGAGATGCCCGTGCTGTAGTGTAGAAAGGCAGGGGAAGACTGGGGAGAGAGCAAGTTGGAGGTCCTGGATGATTTAGGACCCATGATAGGCTAAGCGAGGAATTTGTTTTTTCCTCAAAGTGCAGCAGCAACCCAGTGGGCGAATCAAATAGAGGAGCGATAGCATCATCCTTATAGAAAGATCCCTCCGGTAGGTTTGAGAAGAGCGGATTGCAGAGGAGCATGGGTAGAAACTGACAGGCCTGTTGTGGTTGGCCCGTGGAACCTGGCAGTGGGAAGCAAAACCAGGGTGAGACATGGCGGAGGAGGAGGGAGGGTGCATTTGAGTTAGATTTGGGTGGGAACATGACTTGCTAAAGAATCAGCTGAGAGGGAACAAGGAAGAGGAATCAAGGAAACTTCATGACTCACGTTTGAAAACTGGACAGAGTGTTGGCCTCATCATTTCACAAAAATGAAGTCATCACAATACATGGTTTCTCACCGACTGAAGTTTGGTTTTTACTGCTGCAAACTGAGCAGGAGCGGCAGGCTTGAAATTAACTTAAAACGGCCAGAAAAGATCTGAAGAATGGGCATGAATATCCAAAGGCCCATAAACAGTTCCAAAACCACTTCTGGTACTCCAGAATGCAAGAGTGGTGATTTAAAATGTTCATTTTTAATTAAATGTTTAAACCAAATAAGCCAGAGCCTTACCTCTTCTCCATCTCTACTCCTTATCCCAGTTGTCATTCGCGTGCAGCTTCTTGCCGGGAATTAGCTGTGAATGGTGATTGGCCTCTTAAACAAAAAAAAAATGGCTTTCTTCCAGCCACAAGGTCTCCATCACCTTCTGGGACCTCCGTCTATGTTTATGTCATGACAGTTCTCAAGGTCATCAGACTAGAACCTTTGAATCGTGTCCTCATGTCCATCATAACCAGTTGACACCAAGTCTTACTGATTGTGACTGAGGGTCAACACCGTTGAACCTATGGTTACGGGGAAACCGTTTGGTTGACATGACCAAAGCACAGAAGAGCCAGGCCTGGGAGGGGCCTGGAGCCAGGAGGTCAGGTGCTTCTCATCTCTGTTCTCGCCTTTCTGAGAAGCTTCCCCGCTCAGTCAGGGACAGCCCAGTGGCTCTCAGGTATCAGCAGTATTCACAGTCCTGGGCAAAAGCTCTGACCGCCCAGCTGGGGCCACGCCTGCAGCTAGGGGAGCTCTGATTGGCAGCCCCGCATAAACCCCAGGGAGGAAGTAAGGGGGGGTCAGCTTTCCAGAAGAGATAAGAGGTGTACTTGGAATTAGAAAGCAGTGCTAGGTGGACAATATTTTGTAATAGATACTCACCCGCCACAGGAGGCTTTTAAGTGGCTTTTCTTGGGGCAGGGGTTAGGTACGAGGGGCCATACCCATGGAACAGGAGGACAGATGCACATTTGCACAGCATGCATTATTTCTTTGAAATGGACAACTACCCTTCGAAGTAGGTATTATTATTTCTGTTTCACTGATGAGGATCCTGAGGCTCAGAGATATTCAGTGACTTGCCCAAAGTCACACAGCAGCACGTGGCAGAACGAGGGTTTGGAAAGGTCTCATCCCGTGCACGCTCTTCTTTTGCCCACGTTGCAGTCGGTGGGCGCTGAGTGCGCGGACGCATGCTGAGCACTGACAAAGGGCCTCGTGCATGGAAGCCAGGTGCTGTTTGATGTGCCGCAATGAACCTGGAATAGCTGCTGATTATCCTAAGTTTCCAGGGAAATCACCCTCGCCTACTTACTGGGCCACACGCTCCGCTTCGGACTTCTGAACAGGGAGCATGATGTCACATCCGCTCTCCCTTTGGTTCCCCCTTTGCCTCGCTGGGGCACGCAGTACACATGCCATCATTTTCAGTTTTAGTTTTAGATAACCGGAGAACAGAGTAAAAGCAAACCTTGGTTTTACAGAATGTTTGTAGAAAATGTGCGTAGCAGGATCGACCAAGCCTATTGTTAGGAGCTGCCCCAGAAGCCCACCTTTCCCTGGAAGGGCAGTATGAGAGGAAGTGCAAATGCAGCCCCTCCTGTCGGACCGACCAGGGTTCGAGCCCTGGCCCAGCCACACACAGCTCCACGTCCTTCGACAGCGGTGCCTCAGCTTTCTGAGCTGTGTTCTTCCTCTGTAGATGGCTAATGATGGTCCCTGCATTCTATAGGAGCTATCTTATAAATAGTAGCTATTTCTGATACTGTGAACAATAGCAGCAGATATGGAAAGTGTGACAGGGGAATAGAATTTGCAAGTATATTGGGCAAGCCAGTGGATTCAATACCCGTCTCGGCATCCTTAAAAATATGGGATTCTTAACCACCCCGTGATTGATTTTTTTTCTATCAGTGTGCTGACAGAAAGTCATGCTTCACGGAGCTTATTATATTCTACTTGGGAGAGACCGACAAGAACAATATAAATATAAAGTGTCACATCTGATGGTGATAAATTAAGTGGGGAAAGGCAATAGGGAGAATGGGGAGGTAGGTTGTGGTTGAAAATAAGGATCTCAGGGACAGCATCCGTGACAAAATGAAGTCCCACTATCGCCATAATCTCATGACCTAAGGCCCTTATTGTCATGTCACGAAAAAGCGTTTCCCCCTCCGCCACGGGATCAGGCAGATGTCAGCACCACGTGCAGTGCAGAAACGGTTTTGTCACGGCCTTCAAATTCACCTTGACCGCATGTGGTTGGTGTCTTTCATCCGACCTTCCTCCTTTCCCACTCCCTTGCCGTCTTGTCTTCTAGAGTATCATCGGGTGCTCTGCGTTTGTGTAGGTTTTTCTTTCCCACAGACCTCCGAAAGGAAGGGATTGGCGCTGGGACGTGGGCAGGAGATGGTCTGCAGACGGTGCCTCGCCAGTAACGGGTCTCTCTTCCCTGAACCAGGCTCGATCGGCGGCCTCTTCTTCGCGGTCGGCATCGCCCAGTACGCCCTGCTGGGCTACTTCGTCCGCTCCTGGAGGACCCTGGCTGTGCTGGCCAACCTGCAGGGAACGGTGGTCTTCCTCTTATCTCTGTAAGTAGCGCTTTCTCGTGGAGTTTAAACTCAGTGAGCAGAAGGGATGTCTTAAGAGGATGCGGGTCAAGGAGTGGCATTATTCCCTTTTGGGAATTTGCCTGAACTGACTTTGGTGAAGAACAAAATCCCCGAAGCACTCCAGGGCTTGGCTGCTTCTGGGAAGAGAGCTACTTAAGGAATTCAGATGCAGGTATCCCTTGTTCAAAGGGACCTCTGAACAAAGTGCATTTTATCCTTCAAACTGGGACATCCCCAATTTCTTTTTAACCTGATGTCTCAAATTTAAAGATCTTCAGGCCGGACCACATCAAGGTCTGGGCGTGAGACAGTTATGATTTCATGGAGCAGTCTATTTGTAGTGATACATCGTGGCAACTTCTCATCCGAGTCTCCTTTCAGGGCCTCGGCGTGTGGCTGCAGGGAGACTCTCAGACATGGGAGAAATCCTTAGCTAAGGCGTGGGCTCAATGCAGTAAATGGGAGATTTCTTGCTCAGGGAGCTATAAGGGCTGAAAGGCGAGCTGCTGACCTTGGGCTTGTTTCACCGGGAGTTTTAACGTGCTTAGGACAGGTTTTCTTCTGAGGTGTCAGAACTCAAATTTTAATCATGAAAACCTTTGGGGTAATACAGTTTTCAGGTAATGGTACCAGCTTTCTTCTGTGCCCGAAATTGAGGGGTCCCCGTAGTAGAATTTTCATTCAGGCAGATCTCTCATTTAGTAGTTCTTTATTCAGGTTCAACAGTAAGTACAGAAATGCATACAGTAGAAATAGTTAACCTATGTTTAAAGTGGCAATTTATTCAATACATTCAGTTGTATGAATTGGAGTGAGGGCATCTTATCAGAAAGGGAAACAATATTTTGTTAGCTTATGCATTGTAAATTTTTGTAATAAAAGGATGTCTCATGTAGATCTTGAATTAATAAGCATTCCTGCAAACATGGGTAGATGAAGGAATTTTCTTTTAAAATGTTTAATAAATCTATCATTTCTCGATCTAATCTGCCCCTCTTGTCTCCTTCAAGAGCAGAGTGACTTTGATGGATGACAGGCTATTCTGCCTTTCTTTTTCTGAGTGTCATCTGAGTGGGTTACTGCTTAGTGAGACATGAGTTCACGTCATGAGAAACAGGAAACAGAGAGAAAGGAGCATGTGAAGCTGAGATACACGGGGCTTCCCGCAGCTGGCCTCCCGTTTATCTGTCCTAGTTTTCTCTTGTCCCGTTTCCCACACGCTGTTCCAGGCACAGCGAGTCGCGTGTTGTCCCGGGTGGCACTTTACGCCCATCTGCGGCAACCGCTCCGCCTCTAGGGGGCGCCTGCTCAGGCTTCTCCCCTTTTCCTCTAGTTGGTGAGTAGCCTTCCTGGTTTGCTTGAGTGCTGCCCACGCGGAGCTGTTCCTGATCACACCTCTGGCCACCAGACGCTCGCTTTCTTTTCGGATCCCACAGCTCTCAGCCCGTGCCCTTCAAGGGGCCGGTCCTCTTATTTCTGCCTCCTGCTGGGAACCGGCTGTCTATACACACGAGGGGCTCTGACAGCGGCAGGCTCTCTGCTAAGTGACATCCCCTCCCCCCACCCCCACGGCACCAAAGCCCAGGGCCTTCCGCACGGTGGATCTTTCTTGTCCATCGGGCGAATGTTGGCACAAAAACGTGGGGAATTAGCTATGTGCAACGGCAGAAAAACCACATTACTTTAGAGTCATGCTTTGCTGTGTTTATTAAAACCATATTACTTAGCTTAAAAATTCTTCATTTTCACAATATGAGAATTCGAATAATTTTATTTTATAAATGAGTACCCCCTTAATTTTCAAAGTTTTCCCACTCGTTAGGAAGTCTGCAGAAGCCCTGACTGGTGTGGCCCAGGGGGTTGGGGGTTGTCCTGTAAACGGAGAGGTCACTGGTTTGATTCCTAGCCAGGACCCCAGTTGGGGTGCGTATGAGAGACAACCCATCGACGTTCCTCTCATCAATGTTTCTCTCCCTTTCTTTCTTTCTCCCTTCCCCTTTATGTGTGTGTGTGTATATATATATATATAAAATAAAACAGAAAGAAATGCACAGAAATGTTTGAGCAGAGGCAGCATCATTGTTACATTGGCTCGGTGGCTTCCGAAGGTGACCGCGGCACTGCAGAAGGCAGATGTCCCAAACCCGCTTTTCCTTTTGAAAACCTGCCTTGCCTTTCCGCCTGCAGGTGCTGCAACTCCCGTCCCCAAATCCGCCCACCGGCACCTGGGCAAGCCTTTGTTATAGAGAAGCTTATTGGCTTCCCAAAATGTGGAGAAATATCAGGTCCTAAGTTTTCATAATCAAGATCAACCCTTTCCCAGGTAAAAATAATTTTATTAACTCAGAGTTAAATTTCCAAAGCCAGACGATCTCTCCGCTACTGTCTTTAAAAATGATTGATAAAGTTTTAAAAGTAATTTTTATTGCTTATAAATAATTCTGAAAACACAGAGAAGTTAAAGGGGAGAGAAAAATGACTTAAATTACTCAAAGATAATGACTTTGGTTTTTGGCTATTTCCTACCGGTTCTTTATCCCTCCTCCTAGTCCTCCTCAGTTTTAAATGTTATTATCAGACATTTTCTTGTATCTCACTTATTTTTCTATTCTAAGTGTACTACCTATATTTACCCCAGTAATTGTCTATTCTTTTCACGTGTAGTTAGACTTACTCAGGCAGTTTATGTAATACCTCGCCTGTGGACAGGACCAGCTGGCCCAGTGGGAGATTAGTACACCTAACTGCCAACAGAACAGTACTTTACTTGATTATTTACTTGTCTCTAAGTAACAATAACCAAATGGTAATGAGGAAGTAAACAAAGGGATTTTTCAGGATGTTCTATGCTAGAAGGCCTTAGTTACTGCTTTTGTTGACAGTTAAACATTGTACATGAATATTCTCTCCCCAGTAGCAAAACTCCTGGGAAAGTCCTGCCTTTTTTTTTTTTCAGTCCTTACCCAAGGATATGTTTATTGATTTTACATTAATAGAGAGGAAGGGAGACAGAGAGGAAGGGAGGGAGAGAGAGAGATTGATGTAAGAGAGAAATGTCGATTGGTTGCCTCTAGTAGGCGCCCCAACCAGGGATCAAACCCACAACCTGGATATGTACCCTGACCAGGAATTGAACCCACAACATTTTGGTGTAAGGGATGATGCTCCAACCAACTGTGCCACCTGGCCAGGGATGTTCTTGCCTTTTTTGTTTCCATTTTCTTTCCTCTCTGCACCTATTTCATTGCTGGACACAAAAGGAAGGCGCTCAGTGAAGGGTGACCGATGGCTGGCTGTCCAGAAGTCCGTCATTCTGGGGTGTCTGTTGCCGATTCACCATCGTTACGGAGAGGCACCGCACACAGCCAGCGTTATCCCCACAAGTTTTGTTTTAGGCCAGCAATGTCAAATTAGATCCAAAGGTACTCGGTGTTGTGTTTAGTAAATAAGGCTTCTGTGTTCCTACGATAGTTTTATGTCTGCAAAGTCATCTAAAGGTGTCTACAGAAATGGGAAGAAAAGAGAAATATAAGTAATGTCTGTTCTTAAACTGTTGGAAGGCATCAGTGGCAACATAAATGTTCGATACTTTGTAGCTATGGAAGAAAGTAATTATTGTTTGTAACCGGAGGTTACACTAACCGGAAAGTAACTTTTATCTTTTAAGGTCTTGGGGAATTCAATAAATATCCCCATGACATTCTAATTAAAGTCAGTGTGTCAGCTGATGTGAGCATTTTTAAGTAGTAAATACTCAAAAGTGACTGATTTGTGATAAACCTTGTTTCATTTTTATGTGTGGTCTTAAAATAATCTCTACCTTCCTAATCACGTAGCACTATGTTAAAAACACTTTGCACAAATTTCTTTTTCTGATGAGATGATAAAGACTTTTATCTTCCTTGTGGGACTTTTCCAGAACTTAAAACAACTACTACCTCTGTAATGTTATCCTCACAACACCTGGCTGCGACTTAGAGCCAAAACTCGGAGTTGGGCTTTACGAGACGTTTGTATCGTTTGGTGCTAGAGACTTACCTTGCCGTTCGTATATTAAAATCTGCTGACAGCAAATGCATGCAGTTTGCCAGTTTTGCTGCTCTCTTGGAAGCGCAGTCTTGGTTTGCATCCACAGAACACACCACCCTGTAATGCTGGCAGGCTGCTCAGTAGCCCTGTCTCTCTTCCCTCTGTCACCGAAAGAGTGAGACTGTAGACCTACTGTGGAATCGGCAGTGGTGCGGGACCCCGCGCACAGCGTAGGCGGAGGTCCCCTACTCTGCACCTGCACCTGTATGCATACCCAGCCTTTAATGACGTCTCTTTCAGATTCATTCCTGAATCACCCCGTTGGTTATACTCCCAGGGTCGCCTGAGCGAGGCGGAAGCGGCTCTGTACCTCATTGCCAAGAGGAACCGCAAGCTCAAGTGCACGTTCTCCCTGACACATCCGGCCAGCAGGAACTGCAAGGAGACTGGAAGTTTCCTGGACCTCTTCCGGTACCGGCTCCTCTTGAGGCACACCCTGACCCTGATGTTCATCTGGTAACTATGTCTACGGGGTGTTTCGTTGATCTTCAGCTAAAGGTCTATTGGTAATCTGTTCCTTCTTCAAGGTGACAGAAAATGTTACCTTTTGTCAGCATGAAGTTATCCTCACAGAAATAAATGTCCCCTGGCCACTCCCCGGGGCCTGACACTGGCCTCTATGTCCACACCCTCCCTCTCAAGGAGGAAATGAGGGGCCTGAAGGCAGGTTTACCGAACTAGACGTCAGAAACCCGTCTTTGCACAGGAGGTATTTTATGTAAATATTTGTCATTCTGAAAAAAAAGCAAAGCAAGCAGAGCAGAAACAGGAGTTTCTAACTAGGGCATTGCACATGTCCACATGGGGTGAAGGGGAGTAATTCTATATGAAAGTGACCTGATGTATGAAGCTCAAAAGAATAGTAGCTTGAGAATATGAAGCTGAGATATTTTTCTATGTCATGATTCTCCTTGCTGACTCCACCAAGCCCTGGTGGCTGCCTGTGTAGTCAGGGGCCAGGTCACACCGACGGCCGCCTCCTTCCCAGGCTGGCACAGCGCTGGGGCGTCACAGGTGCACAGCACATGCAGAAGCAAGGACACGAGCTTGGAGGCGTGGAGATGAAACAGAACCTTCAAAGGCACAACCTGACCACACGGCACAGGAGCTGCTAATTTGAGATCCTACCCATTGTAACGTAAATACCTATGAAGTGTGTTCAGGTACCTCAGGCTTCATAAAACTCTACATTTGTATGTTCAATAGACAGGCAAACCCTCTGCCTTGAAGGAAGCTCCTACTTCTTGGGGAATATTTACTTTTGTTTTTAAGATCTTTTTAAAAATTTTTTGAGGCGTATCAACTTTTGGGTTCTGGCTTTTAGGGGATTTAAAAAAACAGGTGAAACCACCAACCAACCAACCAACAAAGTAGACTTAGAGCCGGGGAGAATGTCCCTGCTTATTTTATATCTTACACAACCAAAGGAACTGTTCTCAGATGAAATTCTTTCCCCTGGGCTCAGAATCTTTAAATACACGATAATAGAGACAGTCATTTCGCACACTGCCATGCCCCGTGAAGATGCTGTGACATCCTCAGATCTGCTCTGTGGCTCTGTCAACGAAAAAAGCCTGAACTGGCAAGTGAAATGATACCTCTGTGTTCAGCAGTGTTCCTGTGCTTATTTCCCGCACTAGTGCCTCTTCCAGCGGCTGTTTGGTGCCCTAAATATACTGCTAAATAATATGCAAGCATTTTCAATTTCGTTTGCGGCCCATCAAGAGGATTGAGATGATTTTAGTCGCTATGGTCCCTCACTGCAACGACCAGTTCTGCTGTCAGGGAAACGTGCAAGCTGAGTCCCCGCCTTGGGATCGGAGGCCTTCCTTGCCCTTTTCTCTCCCTACCAGCTGGTAACTCAGTTCCTCTAGATCCTGAACTGACAGGGTTTATTCCCCTGGTTGCTACCGTCACGACTCAGTTTAAATAGGACTCTGTGCTCCCGTGGGGTCCCTTCCCTGGGATTTCTATTTTATATGCAGAGTGGACACACACTGAAACCCCTAACACATTAGGGGCAGCACTATGTAAGAGCAGGGACGTTACAGCAGGTAGAAGGGGGTTTCAAAAATATTTTAGGAAACTGCCTGAGTCCGAATTTGTTTTCTCCACCACAGGTAGGACCGCAAATTAGTAGCTCCACTGCTGTGTTGTCAGGTTTGGCTTTTAAAGGCTGCCTTCACCTCCACGCCTCCCGGCGTGTGTCCTTCGTTCAGGCAGGTGCTGGGAGCACAGGGAACACAGGCACTTGGTGGGTCCTTGCATCCGCGATGTGATGTCTGTCCTGGCTGCCACACTACTCTCCCCAGTAAGAAGCAACGAGAAGCAGCTGCTGCCCCGGCTCCTTGGCCTGGGAGGCAAGAGCACTAGGCAGTCCGGCTCCAGGGCTCCCCCGTCCCTCCTCCCCGCCCTCTCCGCGGTCACTGTGGCCCATTGACAGCCCAGGGCGCTTGGCCCGCTGTCTTGGCAGAGGTGGAAAGGAAGCTTTCCCTTTCCCCTTTGATCTCGTCCCAGCCACAGCTCATTAGGCTGTTTCTAAGGAAGACCAGAAGGAAGCAAACGAGAACTTCCCCATAATAAACACATGTCAAAGTGAGTTGCCAAAACATAAAAACTGGTGAACTTCCAAAGCCCAAGCGTTTCACTGTTTGTGTAGAAATGTATGATTTACAAAATGCATTCCTATGCTAAGAAAGCCTAATTTAAGGGGTTTATTTATTTTTTTTCTGTTCTAGTTTGTTTTGTTTTAATAATGCCATTTCCTAGACACCTCAGTTGCTGTTGTTATTCTCTTCACTACAGTTGAGGAAGCCCCAGCTTGCAGCTCCAGGACAGCACTTTGGCTTAGCTCCTGGGCCCCTTAGTTCCCAGGAAGGGCAGGGAGGCTCAGTGCCAGGGACAGGGCCTGCCACTAGGAGGCGCTCCGGAAGTGTTCCAGCAATGGTGAAAGAATGAATGGCTTTTCAAAGGGCTCTGCCCGCACTGATCCTCCTGGAGAATGCGGCCCCCACTGCCACCCCGTCTTTTCTTTCCTGTTCTGGGTGTCCGTAGCAGGAGCGCCTGCTGACTGCTGGATGGGGTTGAGAGCCCGGTTGGGGCTGGAGCGCCAGTCGTTCCTGGCCTGCAGGTGACCCACTGACCATCCAGTCACTTCTCAGCTCCTGTTCTCAGTGCCATCCTCTGCTGGCTTTCTCCTTGGGAGTTCTTTTCTAGAGTCATTTTGATCATCTCGCAACAATTGCCGGAGGCAAGGGTCTATAAATCCTATTAAGTAGAGTAAGTATGGAGCCATTGTCTTCTATTAAATGCAGAAATGCTTGATGAAATCACAGTGTTTTTTCCTCTTTTGGGGGTTGGCCACTAATTTGCTTTACCTAGCATCTAGACAAATGATTTCCAAGTCCCCTCTATGTACTGGGCTTTTGTGTTTTGTTTTTTTCTTTAGTTTAGAAATTTAGATCAGGATAGAACTGTTCAAGGGACAGCCAAACCTCTTGCTCGAGACAGATCGCAAGATTGTACTGAGCCAGCGCGTGAATCTTCTCCAGGAGATTCTTACTTGCTGTTTCTGTTGCCCTTTGTCTCTCCCCCCGTTGCAGGTTCGTGTGCAGCCTGGTGTATTACGGCCTGACCCTGAGCGCGGGTGATCTAGGTGGGAACATGTATGCCAACCTGGCCCTGTCCGGCCTCATAGAGATCCCGTCCTACCCTCTCTGCATCTACTTGATTAACCAGAAATGGTGAGTGTGGATGGACATTGAAGTGAACCACGCATGCACACTCTCATATGTGTAAATACCTAAGTATTTGTCCGTATATAGTATCTGCTAATTCCTCCACAGTGATCAGAATTCTTTTCAGACCAAACACAGTAAGAATTCATTTTTAGTACAGTATTTCTAGGGTTTCCTGTATATGAGTTTTTATGTAGGTTTGCAATCCAGTATTAAAAGGCATTGTTACCTGAAGCTTTGTGAGTCACCTGTGCAGAATTCGTTAGTCTTAGCAGGTGGGATTGTTGGCACCATCCAGGTAGAAGTAGAGCCCCATCTACCCAATCACCGTCACTCAGAAGTTCAGGACAGGGAGCTGGGGAACTAGAAAGATGTTTCTTCCCTCTTAAGACCCATGTGCCTTTGTCCAGGGGAAGAACATATCCTATTTTGCTACTCATTGTGAATGGACACAGTTTTGAAATACTTTTGAAAAGTTCTTTTACAGAATACCCTTTCCTCCATTTTCTCAGCACTCCCCTGGTACTGAGCCCCCGACCGGGGCCACTAAGAATCCCATCAGCGTGAGCCAGGAGCCAGCTGGACTGTGCCATTTCTCGTTCCCTAGAAATCATCATTTTTAACCGAAAACGACATCCCTTGAGCATTGCACTCGATGCTGTGGCCATGGGTATTGAGCTTAGCACATTTTGAAGGGTGGGTTTGGATTCTGCTCAGCTGAAGGCTTTTCTCCGGGAGGTGGCGTTCTGCTGACCCCTCTGTTAGTGATGGAGCTGATTCTCGTCGCGGTCTCAGAGCTGGGCGAGGCAGCGTATTCAGAAATCTGGCCCCAACATCCCCAGCGTTCCAAACACCCTCCTTTGTGCTGGTGCGGCTCCCCGTGCACACCTCCGGCGACCACTGAAAGTTACAAGCACGCCGTCTGTCCACAAAAGCATCCTGCATGACTCGACATCCCTGCCTCTCCTGCGGCCTGTCACTGGAAAGGCATTTGGTACTGACTGTTAAACCAGGCGAAGTGACGTGGAGACTCAAGGCTTTTCCCGTCTCCCAGCTACGACCGCCAGAGTCAGGATTAAAAATTGAAACAGACGGAAAGGATGCTGCCTTTGGGGTCAGGCAGACCTGAGTTCAAATCCAGTCTCAGCCACGTGTTTGGCCTTATGACTTGGACAAGTCACCTCCCCAGACCTCCATGTACTCATCCTTACATGAGGGATGATGAACTACCCCTGGCAAAGTTGTCATAAAAATTACAAGCAACACCGAAGCTCCTAGGAGAGGACCTCGCGGGTGCGGGGCCCTGGAAAAGGGGGGCTTGTTAGTGCTGACGTCGGTCTTCCAAGTCCAGAGCGCTGATTCGAAACTTGCTTCTCCCAATAAAGTGTGCGACATGTGTCACTTCATTCTGCCCTGTTAACAGGGCAATTCTTTTGCTTGTACTTTTTAAGAGAGAGAAAGTGCAATGTTTAAGATTTTAACTGCTTAAGATTCAAGTAACCAGAAGTTGAGATGAGCCACAAGGCTTCATTTTCCATGTTCTAATTCCGATCTCTGGGAGACGGCGAATATAACAGCACAAGCCTTATGGTGCAGTATTAGGACTGAGGAAGATAATAGGCAGAACGCACTTAAAACAGCGCCTGGACCGCAGTAGATATAGAGATAGAATGATTTTTCCCTGCACACGTTGGGTCAGCCTGCCACCCAGCCAGTGTTTCTTTGTCTTATGACGGTTGTTTATTTTATGTCCTGGGCAGTCACCTTTGCCGCCCGCTCCGTAAGGAAAGATGAACGTGTATAAGGAAACGGAAGCCATTTCAGCAGGAAGCCTGGGTGGAAGAAGCAGATGCCTCTGTAAGATTCTCCAGCGAAATGTGTCATTTCTTCCTATTACTTAGGTTTGGTCGGAAGCGGACGTTAGCAGCGTTTCTGTGCCTGGGAGGGCTGGCTTGTCTCCTCGTCATGTTTCTTCCAGAGAAGAGAGGTATGCCTTTCAATCCCCGCCGACGGGTTCCAAACAGCACTCTCACTACAATGAATCTCAATATCGCAGAGAGCTCACCATATGCCAGGCTTCGTGTCTGTGGTTGCGTATTATTTAGCAATTGTGTGGGGCATAATGAGCCAGATTCTTCCCATTGCCGAAACCGTTCTCTGGGTGAATAATGTGCTCAGAGGCGCACTATTAATTCTTTCAGGCGATTAAGCTACCATCTGGGGCGTCCGGGCTGCAGGACTGGTGCTGTTAGAGCTGTTTATTCGGCGAGAGCTGTTTATTTCGGTTCTGCACGGGCAGGGGCTCCGTCCAGGGCTGCAGACCATGCTGTCACCCCAGCCAACCACGAGCTGGGACCTCAGGGTCACTGGCCGCCAAGGGTGGCTTTGGCACCTCGCAGTGTCCCCATCAATACTCCCGACAATAACAATGGCAACGAAAAGAATATTCACTGTGGGTGACAGTTGACATTTTCTCAGTCTCAGATACAGTAGGAATAGAACACTTTCAGAAAACTTTGGTATTTTTATATGGTTATAGCTTTGCTGTGCAAACACAGCTTCAAAGAGGTCCCTCTGGGCATCTCATTTCACCTCACCTGAGCCTGTGTGGGAAGTCCAGAGAGGGTGCTTGTTCTCCCGTTTCTCAGACTAGCATACCAGAGGCATGCCAGCTCTCGATGCTTCGGGAACCGTGGCTTTGGCAGTGACTTTCAACAACGGGGAGGGGGTCTGCTGCTGGGGCATAGGGTTCAACAAAAGCCCTGTTTGGGGAGCTTTTCGGTTCTGATAGAGCTCATCAGGGAGTTTGCACTCCATGTGGGAATTACTGGGAGATGGTTGAACACCGAGTTTAGCCAAGTCCTGGGAATGTAGCAGAAGAACTCGCTTCCCGTCAGAGCATATTGCGTGATGGTGCTCCTGTGATCGTTGCTTCTCCTTGAGGTTCAGCTGTGCCAGGGTCTCGCTGAAGACCCCAGGGCCGAGGGCTGTGGCTCTGTTACCCTCCAGTACACCTGCCGTGCGGTCTGTTGCTGCCTGAAGTTCTAGGCCATGAATCCCGAGTGCAGTTTGTTGGCAAGTTAGGATTTTACTCAGTAGGACGACAGCCTTATAGTGATTTTCAGAAAATCATGGAAACTAGAGAATTCAGTAAGTTCCGCTGTTTCTTATTCTTCAAGAAGATCATGGCCTCTGCTCGTGCCCGGAGAGGAGAGACTCCTCAGCGGCTGCCTGCTGTGGGCTTATAGAGCCGAGTGCCCAGTTCTCTCGGCCAGGGACAGCACAGTAATGGGCTTCGGATCATTGTAGCTTTGGGTTCAGCAGATTTCGCTTTTTAGACACAACATGGAAATTCAAGTTGCTTATGTTTTTTAACCTGTCATAGCCCGGTGTTCCGTTTGTCATCTTACAGGGAAAATCTTTTCCTTGTTACTATGCGCGTGCCTGGTCATACCCCTGCCCTACGAGCCCGGCCAGTCCGTGCCTTTCCTCCCTCCCACACATCTGCAGCCTCAGGTAACCCCCAGCCTAGGACTCTGCACGGGGCCCTTTCTACAGAATCCCAAAGCGAAGCAGGTCCAGACCGCCCTCACTCTGCTCGCTTGCAGTCTGTTTTCAGAGAGCTGCTTGCAGCCCTGGGCGATTGTGCCCCTTGGTGGACACACGGCCCACGGCCTGGAAGGAACTTTGTAGAGTGTCTCGCACACTCCACAATGTGCCTCGGGAACATGACGCCTCTGCTTTGCCCGGACAAGGGGACGTTTAATCTGTTTTTGAAGATTTCCAGGGAAAGAAATTCCATAATATCCCTTAGCAAATTGTTTCTACTTTTGATAAACATTAGAATGTTCGAATGATCCTCTTCCACTTCAGCTGAGCTCATTTCCTTTCCTTTTACTCATCAGCACAGAGAACAGATGGTCACCCCTTTTTTGTTTTTGCATATTCCGTTCTATACTTGCCAGAGTCATCTAGCAATTTCTGAATCTCCCCTTCTTGGACCTGAAAAATATTTGTTACTTAAACATCCTTTGAGTCTTTCATATTTACTCGTTAAAATAATTGGATAGCTTTCTTCAAAATCTCATTGTTAAAAGTTCTGAGCTTTAACCTACATGTTATGAAAGTTTCGATAAACACACATTAAGAAAGAAACCTACTAGTTTGAAAAGTCCCATTAGCATCTCACATGAGCTTGGCGAACACTCATTTTCTCACAGCTTTTTGTGCTCATTTTTTCTTCACCCCTCCCCCTCAACACGCATTCATTCTCTCCTTTCTGCCAGCTCAGGGGCCCTTCTTCCTACCAGCTTTTTTTAAGCATCTTATATGATTGGCTGTCTGTGTCTGAGGCACAGACAGAGAGAACTCTAAAACTAGAGACAGCCAGACAGCCAGGAGATAAATTGTCTGATATTTCCAGGCTGCAGTTTATAATTTTTAGACTGAGTTGCCTGTCCAGTTCAAATTTGCACCTTGGCGATAGTTCCCAGGTAGCCCCTACTTTTCCCCCAGTTTGATCTTTGGACATTTTACCTGATCTCTCTATTGTAACTTGAAGGATCCTAACTAAGCTTGCAATATTGGCTATTAGTTACTAAGCATCTTAATAAAGACAAAGGACTAACTATGTGCTGGGTCCTCTCTGCATGCAGAAGGTATTGCATACATCTACTTTATAAGGAAACTAAAGCTCAGATAGGTCAAGCAACTTGTCTAAGGTCACACAGCAAGTAGCACACCTAGGATTCAGATTTCAGTATTTATTGAAAATGGTGAAGCTGTTGCTCTAGAGGCTTAACACAGCCTGCTCAGGGCCAGTGTTTAATTCTTCAGTGGGCAGTCCTGATGGCAGCTGGCCAGGCATGGGGGCAAGGAGGTTTCAGTCACGTTTAGTCCTGCAAGAGAATCTGAATAGCAGGAAGTCACAGCATGTGATAAATTAGATAAACACGGTTCATAGTTGAAGGGACTCAGCTCAAGTGGCACCTTTATATTTTATCTCTTTTCTCAGCCTCAGTCTGCCCATTCTTTAATCATCTGACTTCTGTGGTGCCTGCTATGTATAGGATCCTATTCATAAACAAGACCTGATTCCTAAAGCTTCTATGAGCTTACAATCTACTGAGGGAAATGAGTGACTTAAAAAAACAAACAAACAGGCCATACCATATGAGAATTGACAACAAAATGAGAGATGGGAACTTGAACTTCAGACCATGATAGTAGTTACAACCAGCTGTCCTGCTCTAAAAAACTGTAAACCCAGAAAATATAAGAAATGCTGATTTTCAGACATTGAACTGCAGGCTGCACAGGACAGACAGTGTCCCCGAGAGAAGGGAAACCGATGAAGCATGCCCTCGAGTGCCCCAGCTCAGGGTCTCCAACACACAGTATGTGTGTGGCGGGGGGCAGGGGCGGGCGCCCACCAGTGCTGCTGCTCCTGCACTGAAGGGACAGCTGTGGACGCTTGGGGCGGCTGGAATCTGCTGGGCGGAATACTGGCTGGAGAGCTGTAAGATCCGCGGAGGAAGAACTCCAGGAGATCTGCAGAGGGGCCTCGAGTCCTTGGCTGCTTACTGGTCTGTGCGTGCATTTGAGGAGACTCCGGAGGCAGGGAGAGGGCCGCCGCGAAGGAGCAGGGGGCGGTTCCTGGAGCCTGGGGCCATGCCTAGTGTGTGTTCTCTTCAGGTAGACTGGAGCACTCGGTGGGGCCCTCCTGGTGAAGGGCCCTCCCACGAAAGGCGGTTTGTTCTCCGCCTGCCCAGCAGTTTTTTTTGATTAAACAAATCGAAGGACCAAGTGATTCCAAGTAACTTAACCGCATCCCAGGAAAAGAGCAACAGTATTTAAAGAAATATCAGTATTAATAACCCAGTCCCTAACAATGTGACATTCACAACATATGGCATGCAGTCGTTGTTAACAGGCATACAAATAAGCAAGAAAATACCTCCCACAACCAGGAGGAACATCCATTAAGAACAAAACCCAGAAAGACGCAGGTGATAGAATGAGGAGGTAATGGCATTTAAACAACTGTTATCAGTAAACTCCATGAGTTTAAGGAGGCTGAGGTAAGCACGGTCGGAATGAGCAGAGAAATGGAAAGTACAGAAAAGACACACACGTAACATCTAGAAATGAAATATGCATGATGCGGAAAAGCTACAGAAGAGAAGATCGGTGAGAAAAATGTGAAAGAAACTCCAGGATGAAACAGAAAAAAAGTTGTAGGACAATACCAAGCCTGCCACATGTGTTATTGGAGCCCAAGAAGGAAGAAAGAAAAGATATTGCAGAAATCATGGTTAAATACATCCCAAATTTTAAAAAAGATTTTGCTTATTTATTTGTAGAGAGAGGGAGAGAAATATCAATATGAGAGAGAAACATCAATCAGTTGCCCTCATATGTGCCCCAACCAGGGACTGAACCTGTAACCCAGGCGTGTGCCCTGACTGGGAATCGAACCAGCAACCTTTCATGCTGCAGAAAATGACCAACCAACTGAGCCACCCCGGTCAGGGTATACTTCCCAAAATGGATGAAAACTATAAACACATAAAGAGAAAGCGGTTAGTTCATCAGGAAGATGTAATAATCCCACATGCATATGCGTCTGATACCAGAGTCAGAGTACATGAAGCAAAAATGGAGAAGACTGAAGGAGAAAGAGGCAAATACAAATTACTGTCGGGCATTTCAGTATCCCTCTCTCAGTGATTGACAGAAAACATAGACAGAAAATAATTAGGGCTGTGGAAACTTGAGCAGCCAACAGGACCTGCTTGACATTTGTTGAATACTCTGCCCTAAAACAGAACGTGCATTCCTTTCGGAGTGTACAGAGAGCATGTACCAGGTTATAAAACAAGTTTCCATAAATTTAAAAGAATTAAAATCTTACAAAAATAAGTCCTTTGACCAGAATGGAATTAAACTAGAAACCAATAACAGAAAGATAATCTAGGAAATCGTCAAATATATGGATTTCAAAAAGCATTCTTCTATAAACACATGGGTCAAAGAAGAAATCACAAAGAAAACTAGAAAATATTTTAATTAAGCAACAATTAAAGTATAATATCAACATCTGAGGGGTGCAGTAAGGCAGAGAAATTTACATAATTTAAAGTGTATCAGAAATGAAGGTTTTTCAAATCAGTGATCTAAGTTTCTCCCTTAAGAAAATAATTTAAATTTAAAAGAATGACAAATTCAAGCAAGCAGAGGAAGGAAATAAGTATAAGAAAAAAAGTCAATGAAATATAAACAAGAAAATAATAGAGACAAAGCAATGAAACCAACAGCTGGATGTTTGACATCAATAAAATCAATAAACTTCTAGCCAAACTAATGAGAGAAAGAGAAGGCACAGATTACCAGTAACAGAAAGAAAGATGGCTGCAGGGAAGGACGTCACTAAAGAGCCTGTGGGCAGCTGTAGGGAACATTATAAACTTTTCATGCAAATAAACTCAACTTAGGCAAAATGGATAAATTCCCTGAAAGATACAAACGACCAAAGTATACTTAAAAACATAGATAACCTGGATAGTCCTGTAGCTATTAAAGAAATTGAATTTAGAGTTAAAAAACACTTCCACAAAGAGAATTCCAGGTCCAGATGGCTTCACTGGTAAATTCTGTGACACATGAGAATACCAGTTCTTCACATTCTTCCAGAACATGAAAAGGAGGAAATACTTTCCCAGCCTAGTCTGTGAGACCAGCACTTATCCTGATTCTAAAACCAAAGACATCATGAGAAAACTGCAGACCAATAGCCCTCATTAATATAGATACAAAAATCCTGAACTAAATATTAGCAAATTGAATCCAGTAATGCATAGAAGGGGTAATAATCATGACTAAGCAGGGTTTATCTCATAGATGCAAGGTTGATTTAACATTCAAAAGCTACTCAATGTTATTCACCATATTAAAAAAACAGACAGGGCCTGGTTGGTGTGGCTCAGTGGATTAAGCACGGGCCTGCTAACCAAAGGGCTGCCGGTTTGATTCCCAATCAGGGCACATGCCTGGGTTGCAGGCCAGGTCACCAGTAGGGGGCACACGAGAGACAACCACACATTGATGTTTCTCTCTCTGTCGCCTTCCCTTCCCCCTCTCTAAAAAGAAATAAATTAAAATCTTTTTAAAAATCATATGATCTTTTCACTATAGGTAGAAAAAGCACTTGTCATAACTCCACACACACTCATTACAAAACTACCAGCAACTGAAAGTTTCCTTAACCTGATAAAGGACATCGATGCAAAACCTATAGCCAACGCCAAATTTAATGGTGAAAAAATAAGTACTTTGCTCCCTAAGATCAGGAAAAAAGCTAGGATGTTAGTCTACCACTTCTATGGTGCATTGTACTGAAATTACTAGAAAATACAATAAGGTGATAAAAAGAAACGAAAGGGATTCAAATTGGAAAGAAAGAAGTAAAACTCTTAATTCATGAGACCACATGACTCTCCATTGAAAAATCCTAAGGATTACACAAAAAAATCTACCAGAATTAATGAAGGAGTATAGCAAAGTCATGTGACACAGAATGTTATTTCTATATGAGGTCTGTCTAGAAGGTATCCAGCCATGTAATATGAAAAATAAAGACATTTATTGAAGGAGATAAAAAATACAAGGAACATTGTACACTGGACAGTGATGCCTCAGTCCCCTTCCAAGTAGACACCTTGAGACCTCACAGAGTTCTCCTACTCACCATCAGCTGCCCCATTGTATTTTCTTGAATCTCATCAATGGTCTGAAATCTCTTACCGTTCTAAGGTGATTTTAGTTTTGGGAAAAGCTAGAAGTCACAGGGTGTCAAATCTGGGCTGTAGGGAGACTGAGTCACTGGGGTCATTCAATGTTTTGCAAAAAAACTCTGCACAAAATGTGACGCATGAGCAGGTGCGCTGTGATGAAGCTGCCGATCACCAGGTGCCCATAGCTGTGGCCTTCTGAATCATCCAAGTAGTTTCCACAGAGGAATGTTCAAGCTTAACGCGAAATCTGATGCAGATTCGTTGCTCTGCTTGCTGAGTCATTTTGAATGCGATGGCCACAGTGCACGTGCTCACTCAATGGCATCTACCACCCCCACTGACTGGTACAGTGAAGTCATCATTGCTCATACATGAGCATTCCAGTCCACTGTCCTTGGCTACCAGGTTACATTGATGTCATGCAAACCGTTCTCATTATATTAACAATGGCTGGACTTTTTCCGGACAGACCTTGTATGCTTCTGATGGAAATGCAAAATGGCGCTGCAACTCTGGAAACTGTTAGCAGCTTATTTTAAAGTGAAACACACACTTGCTGTATGACTCAATTTCACCGGAGAAAAGCAGAAAACAGATCCACCCAGACTTTGATGTAAACATTCATAGTAGCCCTATGAATAGCAGACCGAAACTGAGAGGAACCCAGATGTCCATCCACTGAGGAATGATCAACAAATGGTGGTGTATCCACACGAGGAAATATTACTCAACCAAAAAGGAAAAAAAAGAATGAACGACAACAGAGATAAATTTCAGGAGCATCATGCTAACTGAAAGAAGCCAGACACAAAAGTCTGCACAGTTACTTCATTCATGTGAAATTCTCAAAACGGCACAACTGTAGTGACAAGAACTGTGTGCAAAAATGGTGTTTTTCTTTAAAAGAAAAAAGGAAGCACAATGAATTGAGGTTCTATGCCCAACCTATATACCAAAGTAGAGGGCCCACAGCTGCCTTAGAGATTTTATACATGCATAAACAATAATAAATTTACTATCATCACCCAGTGAATGAAGTGGATGAGTAAGTTGGGTTTTTACTATTTGGGGTTAATGAAATATGACTATGATATACTGAGACATTTTGTCCTGGCGACTCCAGACGGCTCTGAGAAAACTTTCAGATAGTTGGTTCCGAAAACATAGCTGCATCATTGGAATAAAATTCAACCTCTTGAGTTCAGTACTTTGAAGGAGCCAAGTGTTTGAAGAATTCCCCCTTTTTCCCTCGAAGATAATGGAGTTAAATGTCCCCTTTCAAATCACACTTGTTTTACACGGTTTTACTCTTTGAACATTCATTGACAATAGCCAATAATAATCTATTTCATTTTTAGATGAAGAACCAAGGTCAGGAATCCAGGGAACCAGCCCAGTGGATGCAAACCCTTCCTAAACATAACTCGGGAGGCCCAACAGCCCAGCAGCACCACAGGCAGGAGCCCCCAAAAGAATCTGAAATAATTTTCTAACAGTCAGAGCTGTCTGAAATGCACATGGACGGCCTGGGGGGAAAGTGAATTCCCACAGCTTGAAGTGGCAGCGGCAGGCTCCATTGGCAGGAACAGGCAGGGAGAATTCCGGGCATCAGATGAGGTGTTAAGCTGATGCTGTGGGCAAGCAGCTGGGCCAGGCTCCCCAGATGGGCCGCACCATCCCGGGCCTCCTGTGGGGGACTTCTTCCAGCCTTGGATCTCATGGTGGCTCGGATTCTAGGCTTTCTGTGACGTGCCACTTGAAATCAATGTTCAGTATGGCAGCCCTCTAACCTGTTGTTAAACATGCAGCACGTCTCCATACGGCCCTGGAAGACGCCATCTTGTCGGGGCGGAAAATGGGCCCGGTGTTCATTTGCAATCAGACAAATGTGCACGTTTCTGTTGGCTTCAGTGCCACCCAATACCTTTCCCCAACTCACTCAGTTTTCTGGCAAGTAATCAACGGATTTAATTTGCCCTCATTATTGGTTTAATTGAAGTGGTTATATATCAAGAGTCCAGATCCATATCTCGGGGTAAATGCCAAAAGGCAGGAAGCTTTTTCCAGAAGCACCTCAGGGCTTAAAATAATATATTCAGTACTTAAAATTGCAAATATCTTCTTCCAAATAGCCTGGCAGAAGAGGAGAAGGCCCCAGATGGTCGAGTTTGGCAGTGCATGGGCTGCAGAATGCAGGACGCCATCTTTAAAGTAGATGAAGATTTATTTCATTGTCAAGCAGGGAAGGTGGAACATATTGTAGAATGGAGTGTATTACATGCCTCCCTCCTCAGACACTGAGGGAGCCTGAACACAGGTTCTTTTCACCAAATTAATCCCTGTCCTAGTTCTTCCAGGTATTTGTTCAGCGATAGTTAGTGAGCACCGCTGTGCATCTCACAGGGGAGGTGCCATGAGGGGCACAATGCAAACACGATACCTGCCTCAGCCTGAGCTAACTGGAAATGCATTGTGGGCAGACCGGATGGAAGAGCAAGTAGCAACTACAGGGTGTCTGGAGCAGGCCAGCTGAGTGGATTGGTAAACGGGGACAGTGAAGGTCAAAGGAAGGAGAGGATATTGCATATTTGTCATTGAAGGGAAGAGTGGCTTGTATATATGAGCCATGCGTGCAGTCTCAAGGAAGGGGACAGGCGTGTTCTATCGGGCAGAAATGTCAAGGACAATGAGAGGCAATTACTGTGGTGATTAAGACATCGCTGTTGACCTTCAAGAGTAGGCGTTTCGGGAGAAGTTGGCATTGGGAGCCAGATCGTGTTGAGTGACAGGGCAGCCGCATCTGGGGAAACGGAAGGTTGGTCACTCATTGGAGATGTGTGATAGTGAAGGGGGGAAGTGCAACTGAGTCGATGAGATGTTTTTTCCCCTCGGAAGGAAATTGCTATTTTGAAGGTCGAAGCTAGTAGGGTGATTGAAGGGGAGAGGTTAAATATGTTTGAAAGGGAACGATTAAATTGTAAGATTCCCAGATGGCATCATGTTAATAAAGGAAAGAACCACAGGATAATTGATTACATTTTTGATAGAGTAGTGAACTGGCATAAAATATATTCTTCCATGTTATGTAAAAATGTCAGGGACTCAAATATTGTGGATTAGTTGGGGAGGAGGGAGGATTGAAAGTGCTTTTATATTTAAGTCTCATTCAGGGACTCAAATATCGTCGATTAGTTGGGGAGAAGGAGGGATCAAAAGTGGTTTTATATTTAAGCCTCATTCTTTCACGAACATTAATGTTTCGTAACTTCTGGTAGTAATTTAATGGGATTATTCCTTATTTTTGCAACGGAATCCCAAGGATTGTGAACAGAAGATAGGAGGAGTGTTTCTGCCCTTACCCCTGCCTCCTTCTCTAGCAGACAGAACTCCTCTCAGGGACCAGGGCTTGTCACGCCATTTTATGTCCTTCATTGTTGAACCGGGTTGGGGAACAAGGAGACGCAGTTCCCAGCTGTGGTCAGTGAAAGGTGGCAATGACCCTGAAGCTGACTTTACTGCAGTACAGAAGTTTTCAGGGGCTGTCATTCAGGAGTGAGTCCAAGTTTGGTCACACAAAATGACCGCCACCATGTAAGATTTCCTGGGAATAGCCAAATCACTGAGGAAATATTTGCACGTGTGTTGTGTGTGATCACTAACCCTTCTGAATGTGCCTTCGTTTATATTCCCTCTGTGCTGTTTGAGATCCACATTAATGTCTCACTCCTTCAGAACTATTAGGTTGGCCATAAAGTTCATTTGTTTTTTTTTCCATAAGATGGTTCTAGTAGCGCTTAGCTGCCTTTAACTTCATTTGAAACAATTCCGTTAGATTGTATTGTGACAGCTGTCATAGCAGCATGCATTTAGAAAAACACCAAAATCGATCAGTTTTTGTGTAGCCATTTTAATATTGAACATGGAAGAAAATACACAACATTTATGGCATATTATGCTTTATTACTTCAAGAAAGGTAAAAACGCAACTGAAATGCATAAAAAGATTTGTGCAGTGTGTGGAGAAGGTGCTGTGACTGACCAAATGTGTCAAAAGTACTTTGCGAAGCTTCATGCTGGAGATTTCTCACTGGACAATGCTCCATGGTCAGGGAGACCAGTTGAAGCTGATAGTGATCAAATTGAGACATTAATTGAGAACAATCAACTTTGTACCACGTGGGAGAGAGCCAACATACTCAAAATATCCAAGTCAGCAAAGTTATTGGTGAAAATGAAAAGTATGTCTTTTATTTTACGGAGAAAAACTAAGCGGACTTTTTGGCCAACCCCATAACGAGTCATTGAAAACAGCCTCGTTGCACCTCGGACCTCACAGGTGTCTCCCGTGTGCTCCTCAGACACAGGTGTGTTTGCTGTGTTGAACAGCCGTTCCCTGTCTCTGCTGGGGAAGCTGACCATCAGCGCCGCCTTCAACGTGGCGTATATCTACACCTCAGAGCTCTACCCCACCGTCATCAGGTAAGCCTTCCGCACGTGCCCATCCCCTGCGTTTTGGTGGACACGCTGGCATCGCCAGAGGTGGGGTTCTCGCTTCCCCCGGAGCAGAGTTAGTGGGGCCAGCAGCATTCAGCAAGTAGTGTAAGCTCAGAACCTGTGCGTGTAGACGATTCTTTGCTCGCACGGCTAAGGAACTGTAGCTTTATCTGGAGCCCAGTTCCCGCACGTAAATTGTGGGGGAAGCACTCTGCTCTAAACAGTCTTGTCTCCCAAATAGTGCTTGGGTGTTGTCTTATTTATTAAGTGACTTCATTTATTGATAAAGTCACTCATCCTGGGTCAGGCACATGACAGCCAAGGGGACAAGTCCCTGTTCTCACAGAGCCTACATTTTAGCACAAAATATACATATTTTTAAAATTAAATGTATTGGGGTGATGTTGGTTAATAATATTATAAAGAAGATAATTCCATAGAGTAATAAACAAATATTAAATTTACATATTAGTTGTTAAGGTGGTTTTAATGAGTAGGGCATGGTTATATTAAAAAGAACCCATTCCAGCCCTGGCTGGAGTGGGCTCAGTGGATTGAGCATGGGCTGTGAACCAAAGGGTCACTGGTTCGATTCCCTGTCAGGGTGCGTGCCTGGGTTGCAGGCCAGGTCCCCTGTAGGGGGCGTGCAAGAGGCAACCACACATTGATGTTTCTCTCCCGCTCTTTCTCGTTTCCTTCCCCTCTCTCTAAAAATAAATAAATAAAATCTTCAAAAAAAAAAAACCAAAAAACATATTCCAGCCCTGGCAGGTAGCTCAGTTGGTTAGAGCTTCTTCCCACTATGCCACGGTTGTGGGTTCCATCCCTGGTCAGGGTACCTACAAAAGTCCATCAAGAATGCATAAATAAGTGGAATAACAAATCGATTTCCCTCTCTATCTCTCAAATCAATAAAAAAAAATAGGAAGACCATATTCCATCCTAAGTTTCCCACCATAAACATTCCTGAAAACAAGAAATGAACACCGATCAGAGGTGCAGGGGACAGACAGCTTTGTCCTCACAGAGCTGCCCTGTGAGCTGGGCCAGGGTTCCCTCAGTCGATGCTTTCCCAGTTTTTGACAGTTATTCAGGATGAATCCCTCTGTTTCCTTATCCGCATGGAAGCCTAATGCTGTTTTTTGCCTCTTGTCCTTTAAGAGGTCAGATAGTCTGCAGCTGGCTCATCATTTCTAACTGTTCCTGGAACCTTACTTTCCTGGCTTCTGGCTATAAACCAGGGTGACCACTTCTTCCAAACTGGGACACACTGGAGAGGAATGTGTTATTGACAGTTAGTGTAGGGGAACGGGGTGATGTGTGGTCACCCTACCTGTGCCCATTATCGAAATTCTCACTTCCTCCCACCTCTTTCATGCTCACGCTCCACAAGAAGGTGATGTTCTTGGTTCCCTGTGAAAACATGCTCAGTCCACTCCTATTTACATGCCCAACACTTTAGTAGTTGATTAGAGTTTAGATGAACGGACAGACCTTTTAGATCATAACGCTCTGGCTTTCTATGGCCATAATAACTGGTAGGAGACGTAAGGTCCCCCAACCCATAAAAGCATGTTGCTCAGTTCCGCACCCACCTCTATAACTAAATTGCCCAGTAGGGTAGGTAGCAGCCTCATGTGGCAGTTGAAATTTAAATTAATTAAAACAAAATAAGTCAAAAATGCCATTCCTTATCCTTAGCCCCATTCCGCGGGCTCCGCAGCTGCGTGGCTGCGTGCGTCCCGTGGCTCCCGCGTGGGGCAGCACAGTCAGGGCGCCTTCACGGCATCACGGGGAGCTCAGGACGCAGCGCTGCCCTGTAGGCTCCTGCGCCTTCACTTTGGGATACATTGTTCTAGGCCCACTGCCCCCCAAGGCCTTTCAGGCGTCCCCCTAGAACGTACCGATGTTGTAAAAGCTTTTTTCTTGTGCCTTTCAGGAATGTCGGGCTCGGAACGTGCTCCATGTTCTCCCGAGTCGGCGGGATCATTGCTCCCTTCGTCCCCTCACTGGTTGGTTTCTATTTCCTCGTTTTGATTCTCTGCTTTGGAAATGCCTGGGCCTTTGGAAATGCCTGATTCTCTGCTTTGGAAATGCCTGGGCCTTTGGAAATGCCTGGAAGTTAAGGGTCCTTGTAGATGGAGTGTCTGTCGGGGCAGAGGGACTCCGACCGAGGATGTTGTGACTGCCCCCTCTCCCCAGGCTCTGATTTTCTGCTGTGTCCATTGGACACTCAGCTAATGCCAGCTTGTCCCTTCCTTTCCCGCTTCCCAAGTTAATTAGCAAATATTCATTAAGCATTTGCTGTGTGCTGGGCTCTGACCTAAACTCTTTACGTATAGTAACCCCACGCCGTCTTTAAGTAGCCTTCAAGGCAGGCCTTGCTTCTCCCCATATTAAAGAGGAGAATGCAGCAGAGAGAGGTGACGCGCCCTCCCCAAAGGCATGCCGCTCGGAAAAGAAGATCAGATGAGAAATAGGCCTAGCTGCGCGTTTCTTAACTCTTTGCCATTCTCCAAAGTTTGTAGTCAAAGCAAAGGGGTTAGACTTACATGACAGCCCACAAGTCCTTCCCCGCAGGGAACATTCAGGTGCCGTGACAGCCGGTGGAGCCTTGTGCGCGTCCCTGCTCGGTCTCAGCTCTGGCTCTCCCAGCCAAGCTCAGGGAGGAAGAAGTCAGGTTTGGTGTGGCGCTGGAGTGCCTGCCCTGTGGACAACTGTCCCTGCCCTGGCACCTGTCCTCACCACTTCCTAGCACAGGATGTCTCTGGAAAGCCACCGTAGCTTTTCCTTCGTTGGCGTTGCGATACACTTCCTTTTTCTGAGGATCTCTCTCTGTGTCTCAAGCTTAATTTCGGATTACAAGACCCTTCTTTTGAAGGAGTCATACTACTCCCATTATGCCAAATGTGTCTGACATTAGGGGTTTATCATTCAGGACACCCACCTTCGGCGGGCTCCCCTGAAGCGTGGTAAAACCCAGCACGGCGTCTCTGTGGGCCCTGGCTGGGCTGACAGGAACCCGGAGTGCTGTGTTCCCTCTGATTCGGTAACACAGCCACAGTGCTGGATGGCCGGAGGTGGCCAGAGGTCAGAGAGCCTCTTCCTCCTCCCACCCCGCCCACCCCCCTTCCCTCTCCAGCCCTCGTCCCATCTCCTCCTTTTCCTCCTGCTCCATCATCTCTTCACTTTTGCAAAATCTGCAAACTCTTCAGTATTACCCGCGGGGCCGTTTCACCAGCAGTGGCCCGGCCCTCAGTTTGGAGGCCCAGCCCAGGGAGAGAACGCAGAGCAGCTGCTGTGCAGGAATCCCGCATGTGGATCAGCTGGGGAAGGCCTAGGGCGACATCCCGCAGGGGCTGTTTCTCCTGCGTTATCTTGGAACCTGCTTTTCTTTAAAGAAAACAGATTTTCCTGAAAATGTCTTTTGGATCTCTGAGGCGAGTACTCGATTCGTCGGCCCTCAATCACGCTCAGTTCGGGTAGTTTCCGACTACATACGTGCAGGGTGCTTCCGGCGTCTCCTGTTCAGGTCAGGCTGTGTGTACCTCTAACTCCTCTGCCTCCCAGGAATGCTGCTAAGCGAATTCCTGAGCCTATGCGGGACTGTTTGGCTGATGCCAGGGTTGAGAACGGTAAAGTTCATCATCAGCAAGTATTCAGGGCATTTCCCAAGTGAAGACTGTGTCGCGATCACTGGGTTATGAGCTGCCCACCTGGAATGGAAGCTGAGCACCAGATTCCCTGTGAACTGTGGCCGTGGGGGCCTGGCCTGCTCCTCCCACAGTGGACGCCCCACACCCAACACAGCGGGCTGCTCTGAGGCTGCTCGGGTCCCCAGCGGCTCTATTACTTACTTGCTCCCATCCATGTGCCCGAGGGACCACTGATCCCCCAGGGTAATTCTCTCTGGGGAAAGAGGTGGTTTGTAGTGTCTTCGGTGGGAAGGCATGAACTGGGCTGTAAACAGGGCAGGTCCTCAGTCAAGACTGCTGGTGTCTTCTCCAAGGAAACCGATACTGAATTCGTGTTTGTTTTCATTCCGCTCTCTGCCCCCACAGAAATATGTGCAGTGGTCTCTGCCTTTCATTGTCTTTGGAGCCTCGGGCCTGACCTCGGGCCTCCTGAGTTTATTATTGCCAGAAACCCTTAACACTCCCTTGCTAGAGACGGTTTCTGACCTTCAGGTGTATTCATACCGGAGGCTGGGGGAGGAAGCTCTATCTTTACAGACCTTGGATACCCCACAGGTATGGCTGTATTTGTCTTAATCATTCAGAATTACTACTTGGATGATGATAGTTTTTTTTGGCGGGGGGGTGAGTAGTGTGTCTGGTTGGATTAAACAGATTTGAGCAAAACTGCTGGAAAACAAAGGTAAGGGTCTACCTTTTCGAAGATTTTATTTCAGCAGCTGATTTTCAGAGGAATAAAGATGGTGGATGATTTGTTAGCTTTCTTAGAATACCTGAGGGGCTGATTCTTAGGGGAATAGATGACACAGAAATACATTTGTCAGTGAAGTGCTAGAGAGTAATTTTCATTTCAGAAATGTCATGATGTCCTCTCACGCCCTCTTCTCCTTTCGCTTCAGTCCGGGGACAAGGAGGGGGCCTTCGGCAGTGAGAGCGAAGAGGAGGAGTTTTATGATGCGCACGAAGAGACTCAAATGATCAAGTGAGAAGCCCCAGATTCCTCCTCCGAAGCAGAAGATGATCGTTTGTGTGTCTGGCCAAGGCAGGCTCTCCCAGGAACCTGAGACAGTTGTAGAAACATGGGCCCGAACATCCGGGAAGGTACTCAGCTTCCGGACTGATTTTTTCCAGGCACAGAGCGAGTTGGAGAAGAGACTTCATGAGCCAAGCCATCCCTGCTTTGAGGAAATAGATATTATTTGGTTGAAAATTCAGATTTACCTGAATCATGACCTCTGGCCAGACAGCTCAAATCCACCTGCCAGAGTGGCAAGCCGATTTGTTCTCACAATTTTCAGGGGATGAGATAAACACCCTTAAGACTGAATGGTTAGGCCCTTAAGATTCATCGTTATACCGCATTGGCTCTCTCCCCTTCTCGGCTGCTCCTCACCAGGGGTCTTCGGAGGCGATGTCGGTTTGAGCAGAGCAGAGGCACCGGATTCGGGTCGCCCCAGACCCGCCGGCCTCACCCGGATGAAATCGGAGTCCTCAGCTAGTTCTCAGCTCCAGTGTCTTCCGTCCCACAGGTAACCCTCTGGGACAAGCCCACGCCTGCCAAGCAGCTTTCTCAGTCCGAGGTGTGGCCGCTACTCCCTGTTAGCTCCCTTCTACCCTCAAATTGTGAAATTTCTTCAGCTCCCACTGTGTCCACCTCTAGAAGAATCGCCATCTCAGATTCCAGTACCATGATAGCTTCAGAGTCGTCCCCAGTCAATGACGAAGTTTTATGAAGGTGGAGGGCAGTTTAAAAAATGACATGCGGAGCACTTGGATGTCGGGGGATGCAGGGGAGACGGAGCCATTTTCAATACGGAAGGAAATGATCTTCCACGATTTTAAAACCTGTTTGGTTTCCAGTGCTGTGCAGTGCGGAACTTGGGCGACCTTGAGCCCTTCTAGTCCGAGATCCGCCCCTACCTGTTTAGTCAAATGGAAGGCACAGGAATTTCATAGGAAATTTTGGTTCTTCATCAAGTACTAACAACTTGCGAGTAAATCAAAATCATACTTAGTTCCCTAAAGTCATGTGCTGAAAAGATCTGTTTCCCAACGAAACCTGGAGGTTATCTCAAATCGGAGCACGAACCTGGAGTCAGTGGGCTTGGTCAGCGTTGCTTTAAGTTACTTTCCCAACCAGGAAAATGTCTGCATTTTCAGAATTCCCATTTCTGCTAATCTCTTAGAGGAAAAGATACTGAAGTAGAGTAAAAGGAAGACATCACCATGACCGCCGTCACCCCCATCGTACTCCCCGGCTCCAGTACTCCCCCGTCGTCTTCCCCTCCGACCTCTTGGTTTCCACTTCATCGATCTGAACCTCTATGTTTTCCGAAGCGCATTTATGTTCCTTATGCCACTGATGACGTATTACGCTCTTCATAAGTGGGGGCCATCTCTACTACTTTTTATTTCTCTCTGCTATGTCCAGAACTTGGGCCTAGACAGCATATGGACTAGTAAGCACCACTGTTTCTAGCCATCAGGAAAGTTGTGGAATGCTTCCCAGTATCATATTTGTAAAGCCCAGGCAGACCTGACCCAGGCCCCCGCACTGTGGAATCCTGCTTGTCTTTCTCTGGAGATGAAGACTCTGTCCACAACCAGGAGCGGGAGAGGAGAACTCACGAGGACCCTTAGAAGCTCTTCTCCAACGGTCGGGGCATTAACAATAAAACAGTAAACTAACACATATGTGATGTGAGGTTGGTTGGAGCTCTCTTTGCATTGTACGAGTAAGACATCGCACTACAGAAAATTTGGAAACTAGAATTTAAACACTATCACTCATAGGACCAACACCCAGAGGCAACCAGTGGTATGCCTTTGTTCTGTTTGAAGACCAGTTAGGAATCTACCTCTGTGTTGGCACTAGGGTTCCCTCTGCCCCAGCTAAATAAATGAGCATTCTATTAGTCCTGTTCCTGGGTATCCTTTTTTCCAGCTACGGGGTGGGAGAGGGAGGAAGGGATACCCAGTTTGGACACATGTTACTTAATAAGGGTAGGCAGGCCATCAGCTGCCCATGTCAGGTGTGTCGCTCAATTTTGTTTCTTTCTAGATCTTTTGGCCAAGTTCAATAGTGGTTATTTTTTCATTCCTCTGCCTTTTATAAAAACAGATTTTTTTCTTTTGATAATAACTGTTGAAGAATGGTGGATTGTAGAGAATGTGCGTATGTGTAGCTTTGTGTTCATTAAAGGAAGGCTTTATAGGTAGCATATTCAGCCTGGGCCGACACAGGGTTGGGGGCATTAATGTCGGTGTGGTCCGCCTCCACATCTCATCCCACTGGAGGGTCTTCAGGGGCAGCAACAGCGACGGAGCCGGCATCTGCTGGGATGACAGGAAGTACCTTCTTTGGAAATACCTCCTGGAAAACCCACCTGGGGCTCTTCTTGAGGAGGCGTCATTCTCTCCAGAAATATGTCCATGGCGGTTCACTTGGTTTCTTTGTTTTCCGTCATAGATTTGCTTGTCAGCCAATAATGCCCATTGAACACTCCTCTCTGTTGACAGCTACGGCGATGGAAATGTTTCAGCTCCATTGTACTCTTATGGGACCACCATGGATGACCGGAACATTATTATGTGGCATGTGATTGTATGTTTAAATGTACTTACATACGTGTGTGTGTGTGTATTTATAAAACTTTCATGAAACAATACTTATTTTTGCTAGGCCTACTGACAATTTATAGTTTGTTTTATTTCATGTTATCAATGCCATTTGTGAGCCACTAATAGAATGCAGCCCACAGTTTGAAACCCAGTCTTCACTGCTCTGTACTGCAAAGGCGTTAAAGCTAAAGTGCGCATTTCCCAAAGTCCTTTTAGCTGGGCTTCCAGGGGCAGCTGTGTTTCCATCAGAGAGAGACGGAATCTGGGAGGAGGGAGCGAGGCAGGGCCGGACCTGGGATGTGTTCCTGCCGGGATCTAGGCGTTCAGCTCTGCTGAGTCAGTTTCAGCAGCGATGTTGACAGCAGAGGCAATATTGACTAAAATCTTCGCAAGAATTTAGGTAGACAAAGAACAAGATAGAACAAAGCTAGAGGAAGATTTCAACGTAGAGCCTAACAAAATAATTCCAATTTTCACATGGAAAAGTAAACATTGAAAATAGTCAAGACGATGATGGAAAACAAGAACCAGCAGAAGGAATTTGAATCCCCATGAGTGAAATTTCTGAAGCTACAGTATTGGTGCAGCCATGAGGAAGTAACCAATAGTACAGAATGGAGACTACAGGATGAAACCAAGCATATGAAACGTTTTTTTAAAGATGGTATGACAAGCCCTGGCTGGTGTAGCTCAGTGGATTGAGCGCAGGCCTGGGAAGCAAAGGGTCATGGGTTCAATTCCCAGTCAGGGAACATGCCTGGGTTGCAGGCCAGGTCCCCAGTGAAGGGTGCGCAAGAGGCAGCCACACATTGATGTTTCTCTCCCTCTCTTTCTCCTTCCCTTCCTGTCTGCCTAAAACTAAATAAATAAAATCTTAAAAAAAAAAAGATGGTATGACAAATCAGTGGGAAAAGAGCTAACTATTCAATTATTGATGTAGGAACGATTGGGTCTCCATCTCAAAGAAAATAAATTAGGTTCTTCTCACCATAACAAAAATAAATTCCAGATGAGTTAAAGGCCTAAATGAAAAAACACACACAAAACTTTAAAACTATTCTAAAGTGATAGAAGAGAATATATTTATGATCTAGGGGGGATAGATGGATCTCTCAGGCAAGAAGTAAAACTCACAAATCATTTTTTAAAAAGAAAACATTGACAGAATGACTATCTAAATTTAAAACTTCCTTCTATGTGACTAACCACGCCACAAAGTTAAAAGAAAAGCAGTAGGAATAAGTATTTGCAACTTCTGTAAGAGGCAAGGATTACTATCCAGAACATATCAAGAATTAGTGAAAACAAGAAAGGAAAGTAATGAAAATTGACAATAAATGTTAGGCAGTTCACAGATCAAAACCTCAGTCTCACTAGAGGATCAGAGAGATGCATAAAGATATTTAAAATCCACAAGATTGGGGGGCGTCATAAAACCAAAGTTTGAGGACATAAAGAAAAAGAATGTACTCACATCCTGAGAGAAGCATAAATGGATTGATTCACCCTCAAACCATCAGCGGCAGTCAGGTTGAAAATGTGCCTATTCTGAGGTATAGAAATTCTGCTTCTGGGTCTATATCATGGGTCAGTTTTCAGCTCTTTTGGCTGTAACCCATCATAAGAAAAAGTGTTTTACACTATGACACGCACAGTACACAAACCTACACACCCATGTCTATATGTGGTATCTACAGGGTCCGGCAGAAGTAAGGCCCGCTTGAGTGTGCTTGGCAGGGTAAGACTATGAGTGTACTAGTTTATAGTTTTAATTTGAACATTTCACCTAAAATGTCATACGGTGTGCTGAAGTGTGATATTGTTAGGTTACCGAATTACATGCTTAGGATTTTGTAATAAAAATGGGGCGTTACATGTGCAAGATCCTGTATATAGCTAAAATGATATTTCATAAAATAATACTTGCCCTTACTACATACCTTGCATTATCTTTTCTATTTTACTTTAAAATGGAAATAATACTGGTGAAAACACAAAAGCGATTTCACAGTCCATAAGCAGATTAGCACATGCAGCTGGAAAAAGTAAAACGTGATACCTTTAGTATTTCCCTTATTACTTGCCTAGTGCAGATGAGCCAGGAGATGTGTACAGAGATGCCCCTTGTAGCTGGAGTAACAGTGAAACTAAATACCTTCGGTAAGGAAATGTAGTGATACAATTTTATATTCGTAGGATGGAATGAGAAGGAGGAGTTCTATGTACGGAGGTGGATGAATCTCAACGTTGAACCAATTTTGCTAGATCCAAGTCATTTCAAGGTGAAATTATTTAGTGAGTTACTGGAGCTAATTAAATAAATTCAAATGTGTTTTATGTCATACTTTACCATCAAGACTTGATACTTTCTTGCAAAAATATAGACGTCTCACTATTATTCCCACCTGAAAGAAGGGTTATGCCTCTTCCCTGTAGGTCTAAATTTCTTTTGAAAAAGAGTTTTGCATCTGTGGAAACATTTAGAAAACTTCTCAGCTGAGACCTCAGAGCTCGGTAGGATAAAGCTTAGGAGAGATTACCTATTTATTGAAAAATGTCAAGGGCAGACAAAGCCAAATAAGTATTAAAATAACTTCAGTCTAGACCCTATGGAACAATTGATTTCAAAGAGAATGGGTTCTGGTGGAATTGCTTTGCTTCAAAATATAACTTTAAGAAATTATTGTGTAAGATGAGCAAATAAAAAATGTACACGCAACTTGGAGGAGAGTTTAATGAATGACTTTCCAGTATGTGGGCAGGCTTCCAGAAACCACAGCAGAGGCAGCCTCCTGGGGCAAAGCACGGGGTTAGGAGCAGATCGGGAGAGGTAAACAGGAAGTACTCAGCACTGCTCTTTTTTAAAAAGAAAGGTATTTGAAAGTTGGTGAATATCCATCACGTCAGACTTTTTTTTTTTTAGCTAAATTCAATTTGTTCTGTTAATTTAAAAAAGATTCACTATTAGAACATTGGTTGATGTTAAAATAACAGATTTAATTTTTAAATTTTATTTTTAAATTAAATGTATTGGAGTGACCTTGGTTATATTAGGGTCTTTAAATCATTGAAGCTAAGCTACTCTTGCTGGTAATAACACAACAGATTGATTTGCTCCCTAGAACCACTTTAAATACTATGGATGCATTTCATCATATTAGAAATTTGCTTTCCTATTTGCTATTGCAGGTGGCAGGCATCCATTTAATTGTCTATCAAGATCAACTTGTATGTGTATGAATGTAAAGGAAGAGGGTCTAGAACACGTTCCACACTGCCCACAGCTGGAGTGTGATCTGACAACAGCTTTCCAACTCCACCCTAATTTTTTTTTCATTTTTGTCATTGCTGTTAGAGAAAGAGGAAGGGAGAGAGAGACATTGATGAGAGAGAGAAGCACCAGTTGGTTGCCTCCTGAATGTGTCCAGACCAGGGTTTGTACCTGTCCGGACTGGGGGCCCTGTGCGCCCTTGCCCAGACTGGTGATTGCACCCACAACCTAGGTATGTGCCCTGACCGGGAATCGAACTCACAACCTTTCAGTTATGGGACAACGCTCCAACCAACTGAGCCACACAGGCCAGGGCATCTACTCTAATTTTCTTTTTTTACTTTGCTGATAACTTTTTAAAAATTTTATTAAGTTTATTAGGATGACATTGGTTAATAAGATAATACAGATTTCAGATGTACAATTCTATAATATATCATCTGTACGTTGCACCGTATGTTCACCATCCAAAGTCAAATCTTCTGTCACCATATATTTGACCCCCTTGAGCCTTTACTACCTCCCCCAGCCCTGTTTCCCTCTGGTAAGCCTGGGTCTATGAGTTTTTGTGTTACTTTCTGTTTTATATCCCACATATGAGTGGGGTCACATGGTTCTTGACTTTTTCCTTCTGACTTATTTTGCTTAGCTCAGTGCTGTGGCAGCATGCAGTAGAAAAAGAGAAAGACATGGACCCAGATTTCAGAGAGTTATGGTCTAGTAGGGGAGACATCATGATTTATTAAATCGAATGGAGCACTATCATATTCTCAAGATCAATGGTACAGAAGAAATACTAGCAACATCAATGACGGCATCTCACCACACCAATGATCCTTTTTGAGGAAACGGACTATCATCAGCAAATATTTTAAAGTCTCACATCTCCACCCCGATTGCCTTGAAAATACAAGCTAGCGAAAAAAGGATCTGCAATGAATTATGTCTATCATGTGCTTGCTTCTAATGCAGCATTGATTGGCAAACTTAATTCCAGAGTTTACAGGGAAGAAAAGCAGAGAGCAGCAGTTTACTTTCAAGTAATATTCTTCTCATCATTTATTGCAATTAATTTTCCATTATCGTTTCCTATGAGTGGATACTGTAACTGAGGAGGAAGAGGAGGATGAAGATTATTTTGCTTTTACAGGAAGAATTGATCTGTCAAGCTCTCTGGAGCAGCGAAGTTAATTTTGTGTAACCTCATTGAGGTTAGGAAATGACAATCAAACAGACTTCTCCATAAAGATTCCCAAGAACCATCTTAGTTTACATAAGTAATTGAGGGTTATATTGTTTCCTATTGCTGCTGTTACAAATGATCACAAATGAAGTGGCTTTACACCACACAAATTTATCCTATTGTTCTGGAGGTCAGACTACAAAGGGAGTCTTAGGGGGTAAAATGAATGTGTCTGTGGAGCTGGTCTCTTCTGAGTTCTCCAGGGAAAAAATCCATTCCTTGCAGCTTCTAGAGGCTGCGGCATTCCTTGGCCGTGGCCACACCCCTCCAGTCTCTGCTGCTGCAGTTCCCTAGCCTTCTATTCACCATGGTCTCCTGCCTTTCCTTATAAGGACCTTTGTGGTTGCATCGGCCCTCCTAGGTAACTCACGCCTGTCTCTGCACTTGAAGGTCCTTACCTCAGGCACATCTGTCAAGTTCCTTTTGCCGTCAGAGGCAATAATTGCTCACAGGTTATGGGGATTAGAATGTAGATAACTTTGGGGGCAGGTATTTAGCCTGTCACAGGTGCCTTACGTGTGTCCGTGAAGGGTCCTAACTGGATGGGACCTGCTGGAGTCATCAGCGTCTCATTCTAAGTTTTATAAAATAGCCTCGTCATTGTCAGGAGAAGTCAGACCCAGACTCCAATCTGCGTTCGTTATTATTGATCTTATTGGCCCAATAGGCTAAGCCTGAAGTCTCCCACTTACTGTTTGGAAGAATGAACTGCTTACAAAAGCATTTTGTAAGCCTTTGTTTCTGAGTTTTATTTTCACTGTCTCTGCATGACTTCCAGCAGTTATTTTTTTCATCAGAATCAGTTCTGCTATTATGGTGACCTTTGCTATGTGCTTTTAAGCACTCTAAAGTTTCCATTATAGTGCTCAATTTGATTTAATAAATCATGATATCTCCCCTACTAGATCATAACGCTATGAAAACTGGGTACATGTCTTTCTTTTTTCCTACTGCGTGCTGCCATGGCACTGGGCCGGGGTGTCACGGGCACCCAAGTGTTTTCGAAGGGATGCATCAATCTTTCCCCGTTCTTCCCTGTGAGCTCGATTGCTACCTTGCACTCAAAAGCAAACAAAGACTGTATCTCATTCACCTTAGTAACTCTCAGAAGGAACAAACACTGTATCTGGGATACTGTAGGCATTTATAAAATTTTTTTTTATCTTTTTTTAAAGATTTTATTTATTTTTAGAGAGAGGGAAGGAGAGAGAGAAACATGGATATGAGAGAGAAACATCAATCGGTTGCCCTTTGCACATCCCCAACCAGGGACCTGGCCCGCAGCCCAGGCATGTGCCCTGACCTGGAATCAAACTGGTGACTTTTTGGTTCGTGAGATGATGCCCAACCCACTGAGCCACACTGGTCAGGGTGCAATTTTTACATTTTTAAATGAATGAATACGAGACACAAAGCACTTGAGGTTGGCTTAATTTGTCTATCAGGTAACATACTCAAAGAGACACTCTTCCCCAAAAATCAACTTGAGAGGGGGCTATGGATTATTTAGCTCCAGTAAAACCACGTATGGATAACGACAAAAACCTTCATTCCGAGCCCAACATGGTGATGCGGAACGAGGCTGCACCACCACAGATCCCGGACACCTGGCAGGAGCTGGCGGAAACGCTGGCCAACTTGAAGAGCCAGAGCTATGCTTTTGCAGGAAGCTACCTGGAAGACACTCGGATGCATGGCAATATTATTCATGGCTGGGATAGGTAACTGACCAACCAAAAGAACTCCAACGGCAAAAACGATCGAAGGAATCGCAAGTTGAAGGAAGCTGAGCGGCTCTTCAGTAAATCCTGGGTTACTTCAGCAGCTGCAGTAAGTGCCCTGGCAGGAGTTCGGGACCAGCTCATTGAAACGAGGGAACCAGGAAGTGGGACGGAAAGTGACACTTCTCCAGACTTGCACAATCAGGAAAATGAGCCCAGCCCGAGGACCCTGAGGGTCTGGAAGGATCTGTGCGGGGAGTGAAACCTCAGAAAGCGGCCTCTTCCACTTACTTCCTCAGGGAGTCATCACAGCGGCCATAAAAAACGAAAGAACAAAAACCGACACAGGATTGATCTGAAGTTAAACAAAAAACCACGAGCTATTTGAAGACTCCTTAGCATAGAAGCCTTCAGGCCTTGGAGCCCTGCTTCCCTCCTCTGACCTCGCAAACACACACATCCCTTGCCCAAGTGCATGGCTGTCCCGCTCTGCTTTCCCAGACCCAGTGCCTGTGACTCCAAGCAGTTCGCTCTGAAATGCGGGGACAAGTCATTTCCATAAGGCCACATTTGGATCATTTACTTTACGTCATGTTTAGTAACAGAGCTGCAGGACGACCGTGACATGGTTATAATCCCAGCGAGTTGCTCACTGAGTCCCTCCCTCCTTGGAACGGAGCCTGCCCTCCAGACTGGCCAGCGTCAGCTTCATCTGTGATCCCCACGGAGAAACGGTCTCTGCTTCTGTTTTATGCTAAAGAGTAGAGCAACGATCACATTTCAGAGGGAGGCTGTAAATACCGGGCATTTTCTTATTTTGTTTGTGCCTTATCCTTTTTCTATTGCAGTTTTTGGCATTTTACTTTCTTGGGGACTTTTGGGAATGACTTTGTGCAGCTCACACCTTCCTGCTGACGTATCCGACCATCTGTCCCACAGAGCTTCCACTGTCCTTGAACTGAAAGTAGTCCGGTTTACCGTAAATAAAATGGGGAACTCGGCTCTTTGGTTCTGCGCAGGAGAAAGGTAAAGTGTTTACTTAATAATCACCTACCTTAAATCTTTCTGAATCAGAAGCAGTTTCCATGTGAAGGCATAGGAAAAGCTGAAAAACATCATTTTTAAACAGTCCTTTTAAAATATTTTTATTCTTTTGTATAAATAAAGTATCCCAGGATTTGACTTCTCATGCTTTCCTTTTAAACCTGAGATTTTTTTTTCCCACTTATTTATTTATTTATCTTGCCTTATGGAAAACTTTTTTCCCATCTTCTCTCTCTTCGCTGGTATTTGCCTGATTAAATAGTGCTTTAAAATCACTAAGGCTTATGGACAGGCTGGAAATGGCGCCCACAGCTGATAACGTTCGGAGTTCTTGAACAGAATGAAAGATGGCGTCAATGAGAGCCGGCAGCGCCCACTGCCCCCTGTTCTCATAGAGGATCTCATTGCTGATCATTGTTACCAGCCTCTGGAGCAGTGGTGCTCTGCCTGGGCTGCACATTGGGATCACCTGGGAAGCTTTAAAAAGTACTGATGCCTGGGCCCCACCCCCAGAAACTCTGGGCCAGGGTATAGTCTAGTTATGGGGGTTTCCTTTCAAAGTCTCCCTGGGATTCTGATGGGAAGCCAAGTTAGGAGTTACTGCCCTAGAGTGGCTAATGCGATTTTAACCCTGTGTTGCGAATCAGTCTAAGGGATGAGATTTGGGGATGAGTCAAAGGGATGGCCTTTGACTCTATTTAGTCATAGTCCTTGTGCCCGTATCTTTGTTAGAAAAAAAAAATGTTCCATTTGTGATAATATTGGTAGAGCTGAATGGGTGGTGTTGATTATCAAAACAAGTTTACCTTGCCTGTGCAAAAGCTTTCTCTCTTGTTCTCAAATAAACCTTTTCTTTTGGACTCTGGGACTATTTAGATGCCTTTGGCTCTATATTTTTGGTAGCAGAATTCTAACATCAGGGTTTTTAAGGAAATAGTTTCTTATGTTTAGGTTGTTCCTCTACAAAATGATAAACTAAAACAATGGAAACCAGAAAAAAAAAAACCTTCATTCCAACTTAACTTTCTTATTTCCTAATATCACCATTTCATGCAAAATTAGAGTTAGGATTAGAATATATTCAAGAAAGAAATGATCTCTTTTAATAAGGTCTCAGATTTCTACCTCGAAAATGGAAGTGAGCAAAGAAGGATTGATAATTAAATAATAATCTTGTGTGTGTACTTACAGGCATTACTAAAGTATCATTCACCCTACTGAGTTGTAGAATAAATGAATTTGATGATTTTTAAACTGAGACCTCTCCCTGCCGCATAGAGAGGCAGCCGACCCCATGAAGGTATCCTTGAGAGGAATTTTTGGCATAACCATCAACGTTATAACATTCAGTTCTCTTAAAGTAACTCATCCAATGGAAACAACAGGAAAGACTTGGGAAATGCTGTCAATTAGCTTCCAGGCACTTGAGGGATCAGCACCTTGAGAAAAAATCATAAGGTATTGGATCAATGTCTCGATGTTTCTGTTTGCTAGGTAGCTGAGAAGCCGGCTCTCCTGTGTTGACTAGGACACAGGTCGCCTTTGATGTAGCAGAGGAATGCTGTGTCGGGGGAGCGAATGAATGCCTGGAAACAGCTCAAAGTAACGCCTAAAGGGCAAGTCGGACGGTCATGCTAGTTGAATCTATGTTTCCGTGCTGTCACGGCTCAGAAGAAGCTATTTATTCGTTGGGGAGTGAGTTCCAAAACATCCTCAAGCAGAAAGTAGCATTGCGCGCATATTTCTCTCAGCGGAAGAATTTACGACCTTCCCAACCCAGCCGGTCAGGAGACGGGAAAGTTTGAAAAGGATCCAGCCAACAGCGAGAACCAGAACTGTAACCGATTGGGGGCCTGGGACAGTAGCAGAGAATTCGGTGGGGGGCCGGGGGGGATTTTTGGGGGGAAAAGCAAAGTTCATGTTCTTTTTCTCTTGTGCAACGAAGCATTTGATTTAAGCAGAGGAATAGAATCTTTAACAAGTTTCGTGGACAAAGCTGTCATGAGAAATGGAGCGGCCACCGAGGCTTTGTCCGCCGTCTTTGAGTTCCCTTCCAAACATTCCAAACTGCCCCGCAGAGCTTCAAGTTTCTTGTAGGAAGACGTGCATGAGACATTCAAAAGATTTTCTTAACCAGTTTCTACTAGTCAAGAGATCATTTCAGGGGAGGAAAAAATCACATTTACTTATTAATCGAATATTTTGAGTACCCGCTCTGTGCTTTGCCCTATTCTAGGCGCTGGGTTGGGGGAGATAACATGTATTGAGCGTCATTCTGTATATGAACAGTTTATATTCCTTGGCATATCCAGTCCTCAGAAGAATACTCTGAAATGTATACTGTTGATTCCATTTTGTGGATCAGAAAACCGAGGCCCAAATTAAGTAGCTCTCTCCACATTAAACAACTAATATTATTGGCCAAGCCTGGGTTACCTGGCTTCAGAGGTCACTTCTTAAGTGACTGTGCTCTGCGGCTATGCTTCTGGCTGGGCTCTTGAATGTCAGCCTGGCCTAATTCCTCTGTGGGTCGTTTGATGGCAATAATGATACCAATGGAGATGGTAACTGCTGTGCATTAAGGATCATGCACCATATCGCCACATTAAATACATTCGTTTTATGGCTACGTCATTGAATTCTCACAACAATTCTGTTGGGTTAAAAATCCCTCCTCTGCTGATAAGAACAATGAAGCTTACAGGCACTAAATAACTTTCTCGAGGACACAGGCCAGTAAGTGGCAATGCAAAGTCTAGATCCTGTTGTGTCTTATGCCAAGGCCGGTGCACTTACCCCTTGTGACATGCCTCCTGCGAAAGAGAGTTGCTTGTGGAGAAGAGGGGACGCTTCCCTTCCGAAGACTGTTAGAACCGGTCCCACCTCCTCCCTGGCTTTCAGGACCCGACCAGGAAGCTGAGAAAAGCAGACGCCGGTGGAATCCCGGCAAAGCCAAGGCCCAGGCATTTCGATGAGGCTCCTCGTGGAGGCAGACCATTTTAAGAAGGATTCTAAGTTAGTGATCCTCTCTGTACGTTAGAGCCATTGAGATTTTGTCTTAACAATTCGACCAGTGGAGAAATACATTTGTAAGTCGCTAATACGGTTGGAGAAGCTTGTCAGGATTCAGACTTCGAGTTAGTGGGCCGAATCCAGTTATCTTACGGAAGAAGATGGGAAAAATTCTCTCTCTCTGGGGCGCCCTTTGGGTTTACTTTCATTATTCACTCTAAGGCAACTATTAACCTACCATTCCACCAAATACATTCCAGAAAAGGTCCCTGAGAGCCTACTGTGTGCCAGGCACTGCAGTAGGCTTAGAAGTGTCCAAGCGGAGCGAGGCGGGTTCCTCCAGCTGTGAGCCTGCCCAGAGCCTTGGAGCGAAGCGGGGCACAGGGGTGGTGTGAGGTATTGTGCAAGTGAAAAGGGGGCCTCCGTGAAATCACAGAGAGCCTCTGGGGTCCGAGTGTGGGAGACCGGCTAGCGACAGACACGTGTTTCTTTTTCAAAGACTTCCTTAAGAAGTGAGATCTCAGGCTGAGCCCCCTGCTGGTGATTTCAAGGAAGTCTAAATCTCATAACCTCTAAGCTATCCCTCACCCTATGATTTTAATTATGTCAAGAATTAAAATTAATTAACTAATGGGCTAACCCCTGTTATCTGGGAGAGAAGCTTTTTGCTATCGGCAGGGGAGCACAGAAACGATTCCTCTTGTAGATACTCTCTTCCTGTATCTGATGAGCTACATTTTTTTAAATAGTATTTTTTTAAGATTTTATTTACTTATTTATTTTTAGACAGAAGGGAATGGAGGGAGAAAGATCATCAATGTGTGGTTGCCTGTCATGTGGCCCCCACTGGGGACCTAGTCTGCAACCCAGGCATGTGCCCTGACTGGGAATTGAACTGGAGACCCTTTGGTTCACAGCCCGCGCTCAATCCACTGAGCTACACCAGCCAGGGCTGATAAGCCACATTTTTTAAGCCCAGAGCAACTGCACTGTTTTCCTCCACATCCCCCATAAAACATTTCTATCTGACGCGTAATAACTTCTAGCTTTAGAGTAGTTCCAAAGACATTTTAAGTATCTTCTGATGTCTTCGCCGTATCTAATGCACATAGTTTTAGAATCAGGGAGACTCATTTCTCATTCTCACTTCCCTTTTTAACATGAAATGCAAATATCCTTTTTATTATAAGTCAAAGTATATTGAGCTGATTACTAAGTAGTGTTTCTGGAAAAATCCAATTGCCATGTAGGACGGCTTCAATAAATTTTACCACTTAGGAACTACCAAAGATTTTAGAACACGTATTTAATCCACACTTTTTTTTTTTTAAAAAAAGCATTTTTTTGTAAAAGAATTCTCATAGTGCCATATTTTTTTCCAAAAATGAAATTGATATGAAATGTTTCAAGAAAACATATTTTCACTCGACCCACTTCATTTGCCAACTAATGAAGAAGCAACTGGAGAAATATGACTTTTATGAGACAACTTTCACCCTCTTTATTGTCCTTGAAGATTTGTCATTTCCTATAGAATAATGCCTGTGAGCTCACCTCCCCCTTTCCCCTCCCACTTTTCTGAGAACTCCTGGGGTGGGGGAGGAGGCAGGAGTATAAACAAACACTTCTTCTATCCCTGGGCAAGAGTTTTCTCTCTCTGGAGCCAGCTTGGAGAGGTAAGTTTGGGGCAGAAGGAACTGGGAGCGAGCGTGTTTCCATCCAGCGCTCTAGAAGGGAGCTGGGGAGAGGCAGCCCGGGCGCTGGCGGCACCATTCTCTGGGCCTTTAGGCAGAGAGGATGATTCTCGAGGCTTCTTCCTGGCTGCAGTTGTGCTTAGAAAGAGTGATCTGACAGAGTGTCATCTGCGTTTCAATCAAAGGTATATGAGTGGGAAGCAAATGCAGTTACATGATCTATACCCCACCTTTCAGGCTGATGGACAGGGCTCGTTGTTTTAAGGATACAAACATATTATCACCAGACTCACGAATAGGTAGTTGTTCGCCTGGGTTCTATCCTTTGCTCTGTTCCCTTTCTACTTTACATATGCTTCCTGAGCAATCCAACATCTTCTGCTCTGGCTATTGAGTGATATTATTTGTATATGATATGTTTTTTATGATTATGAAAATACTAGTAGGTTAATTGTAAAAAGCAAAAAAGTCAGACAATAAAAAAAGCTAACAAAAAGAATTAGATGCAATCCTACCCCACCAGAGAAAACATTCCTAAACTTTTCTCTATGTATGGGTAATGTTTTCTGACCTGCTTTTCCCCCCACTTGTCAATGTATCATCAACATTTTTCTGTTGTTAAATATTCTTTTTTTTTTAAGATTTTATTTATTTTTAGAGAGAGGGGAAGGGAGGGAGAAAGAGAGGGAGAGAAACAGCAATGTATGGTTGCCTCTCACATGGCCCTCACTGGGGACCTGGCCTGCAACCCAGGCATGTGCCCTGACTGGGAATCGAACCGGGACCCTTTGGTTCCCAGCCCGCGCTCAATCCACTGAGCTACACCAGCCAGGGCTGTTGTTAAATACTCCTTTACTACATAATTTGTAAAGGCTGCCGAGTCTTCCATCATATGGATGCATTATAACCTACCCGCCAGTATTCAGTTGTTAGCTCTTTAGTTTATGTCCAGTTCTTAGAGTTGGCATACTTCACGTTTCCTTCAGATAAATCTTAAGATACAGATTCAATGGATCAATGGGCATGATTTTTAAAACTTTGATGAAAGTTGTCATATCAGTTTACACTGCCATTGCTAATATATGACATCCAGATTGCCCACTGCCTCAAAGCACCACTACCTTTTTCTGATTTTTGCCAAATTATCAAATTAGTGTGTTTGGGGGTGGGAGGGACAAGGGAGTATCTCATTGTAAGCGTTGAATTTGCATGTCTCTGGTAACTAGAAATGTAAGAGTTTTTGCGTTTATTAACTCTTTGTGTTTCTGCTTTTGTGGATTGCCTATTTGGGTTCTCTACTTATTCTATATTGTGAAATTACGCTTTCTAATTTTAATGTTTTGGATTTTTATTCAGTTGACATTTTCAGGACTTTCCGCCTATATTCCTCAGGCACCCAAGTGTAGATCAACCTTCCTGTCCTTTTTCTTGTGGCTTCTTTTATGATTTGTTTCTATCGTTGTTAACCCCTTAATTTATTTGGAATTTACTTTGGTGTTTGGAGGGATATAGGGACAGGGCCTTTTTTTCTTTCTCTGAACAGCTAAGCCTTTCCTTTCCACCATTTGTTTGCTCAGTCGTTCATCTCGTCCCCACTGATTAAAATTCTGTTTTAAATTTATTTTTGATGATTGTTACATTTCCCACACTCCTCCTTTAACTCAGTCCAGCCACACCCCTCTGTCTGTTGGGCTGGAAGTACCATCATTCACCTTCGACTGAGTCAGCCCGGGGTTTTCTTGAATTTTATCTACACCACGCAAACAGAAACTGCCCAAGTCTTCTTTGTTACAGTACATCCTTCCATAAATATCCTCATGACCCGCATCTTGGATGGTTCTTTTCCTCTATGTTTTTAGGTTACACAATATTTTTATGATTCCATGTTAATAATTAACTGATCTGTAACCAAAAGGACAAATCCAGTTCTGATGTTTGCCTGCAAAATTTTGGGCTTCTCACTGGATCCCTTAAAATTAGAATTTTACTCCCTGGATTGGAACTTTGGGAGACAGTTGATAAAAGTTTACCTAACTAATTGAATGTGCAAGGACCTGAAGGGCAGGGGTCCAACGGGGGCTGCAGGCCATTCCAGCCGGGGAAATTTGTCTTGTCCAGGCCGGGCAAAGCCTCTGAACCAAGGTCTGGTTTGCTGAATTTATTTTCCTGTTTGCTCTGACTATACCTGGGTTCTTACTAGACTATTCTCCCAGGTCTAGCGGGATCACTGGCTTCTTTCCATCTGGAGACTTCCAAGGCAACAGCTAATGACAGTGGATGCCCACGGCTGGGAACTCGAAGGGTGGAGCACCTCTTTCCAGATTAGGAAATATTCATGGATTTTGGAAGAACGCATGCCTACCTAGTATGTATAACACATGTCTCATACTTTCTTTATCATTACAGGGAGTTGGCTCTCAGTGTCTTCTAGTTTGTATCCATCTACAGTTGGTGACATATCCATAGTACTGCCCCTTAGTTTCAATGTGAATTAAAAAAACCATATATATATTTTTTATTTGTGATTTGCTTGGGGTGGAGAGTAGAGAAGGGATTTGATGCCTGGGCTTATTTTGCCATTTGAGCGGAAGTCTGCTATTGTCCAATGGTCTTCTGACACAGCCTGTCTGTTCTGCTGCCATCTTTCTGCCATCAGATGGATGTATTTCTTCTTCTTTCTTCATTCATTTATTTATTCATTCTTTCTTTCATTCAGTATTGTTGAGTGCTTCTCTAAGCACTTCGAATAAGGTGAACAAAATAGACCCAGATCTCTACTGTACAGTAGCTTAGGTTGTATCAGAAAGTGAAGCAACCAATCGTGATCATTTTACTCCTCAGCTTCAAAGTGATCAGTGACTCCCCAGTACCTGCAAGACAGAGTTCAGGCACCTCTTCAGGTTAGGGCCGGCCGTTACCTGGGCACTGCTGACCTGCAGGGTCTCAAATCATACCACTTTCCTCCTGCCCAGCAACAGCTGACGACTTCCAGGGTCTTAAATGTTGTATATTTTTTTTCTCTTTTAAAATATTTATTTAAGCCTACTTTCTGCTAGGCATTAAGCTGGACACTCAGAAAACAGTCTTTCTAATAAATTCTTCCTTCAAGGATCTTATAAAACTGGTTGAGGAGACAGATAAGTGTATCATTAATTAACAAGCCCTGTATTGCAATTAAGTGTCTGTGTTTCTCTCATCATTAAGAATGGGCCATTTTTGTTTCTTTTTCGTGTTTGTAATTCTCTGGTTCACACCAGAGAAGTGTTATCTCAACTAAAAAAAGTATTAGCTTAACTAAAATGCACAGAGCTATTCCAAGAGACTTGACTCAAGGCTTTAAAGTAGTAAGTGCAAAAGCCACTTATCAATAAATTAAAACCCAATTATGGAGAGACCTCCAAACGGAAGACAGATTTGTCAATTATGTGTTCTTCTGTCTACCTTATATGGCAGTCATTGGCTTTTATCCAATTCAGGAGTACACACTATATGAAGAATAATTACTATGTCCCAGCTTGTGGAGAAAAGTGATTATAATTCCCTAGTAATTACAGCTATGGTTTATTATATCTTTAACTGGGTCATCTCAATTAACCTGAAGTATTTATAACAGATATTTTGGTTTAGGAAACTTCTAGGGGTAGTTAATTAAAAGGAATTATGTTGAGCTGTACTGGGCACCCAAGCTGAGGGACGAAGAACTGTAAACATGGTTGATCTGAATACCATTTCTTTCATTTTCTTTTTAAACTTTTTTTATTTATTGACTTTTAGAGAGAGAGAGAGAGACATGGATTTGTCGTTTCACTTATTTATGCATTCATTGGTTGATTGTTGTATGTGTCCTGACCAGGGATCGAACCTGCAATCTTGGCGTGCTGGGAGGACACTCTAACTTAACTGACCTACTCGGCCAGGGCTCTTTCATTTCCTTGTTGTTGGGGCCTGTGCGGGATAAATTTACTGTTCCGTGTCCCTCGACATGGCCTTTTATCTTGGATTATTTTGAGTGTGAGGTATAGCTAGACTGAGCTGTGTAGCTGAGGATTTATGTCAGCTTGCTCTTACTTGGATATTGAAGAGAAAACCGGGATCTAAGCAGTCCTTGGTGCCAAGAGCACAGGAGCCCTCAGATCTTTTTAGTACGAATAACTGACTACTTGATGTTGTAATAAGGCAAGAATTTACCAAGAAACAAGAGCATTATTTGAAAAGAGCCCCCAGAGTTGGGGATAAAGGATTACTCTTCTTGGTTGATAGTGTTCTGGCTGCTTGCGACTGGTCGTCATGGTGATGGAAGAGCATGAACTGGGAGGTGGCTGGGATAGGCATTGCAACCTACGTGTCCTTGGTTAACAGGACTGTGCGATGGCCTTCCTCTGACTGGCGCTTGAAATATCCTGTTGCCTTTCCTGATGCTAGCATGCAAAATGAAGGCAGTAAAAGTGTCCTACCATTCTGCAGATGAGAATTGTTTCTGGCCTCACTCCATTATTCCATGACCCCAAGGGGATTTAGATGCCGAGGAGAAGAGTTGGTAGCATGAAAAATGTCAGTAGTCATATGATTAAGGTTAGGCACTAAAGCCCAATGTAAAAGAGTTATTTCAACTGATACCAGTCATTTGGCATTTTGTTCCACCAGCTTAGTTTTTTTTTTTTTTTTAACTGAAATGTTTAATAAAGACTCACTGATGTTTACGTATCAAACTTCATTTACTTCTTTTCTATTCTTTTTTTATTGTCGTTATTGTTTTGTCTGGGTGGTTTGACCTTGATCACTTTTACTGAAGGAGCACCTACCTGCTCAAAAGGTCAAATTTTATTTTCTCAACATTGATTGTAGATTATAAACTGCCATAAACCTATGGTAAAAAGCCATGTTTTCCTTGGCATCCAGTTTTCTTAATCATGTTTCAAGAACAAATATTATGGTTTCTGAGTAGTGAAACAGAGAGGTGAGTTCTGAGTGTTCCTTTTGGTGGTGAGACCTCCAGCATGTTCCTTTCTCAGAGGAAGGACGAGGTGTTATCCCTTTGTGGATAAAGCCTTTGTGGGCTTTCTTGAGTTCCTAAAATCCCGATAGAAAGCTCAGAAGATTTTACTTTAGTAGATTCCTGATCTGGATGCCTAAAGCAAGACCTCTTGTTTTCAAGACTGACCATCAGAGAACTCATGTGAAGAGTGCCTATGTGGCCTCCTAAAGAAAAATAGTAAAGGAGGAACTGGGGTGGTTGGAACAGAGAGCTTTCAGTGGTTCCAGGACTGAAACCTTTGAGAAAAAGAGAAAGATACAGCTGGCCCAGCTTCTGGTGCAGGTGGGAAGAGTGGCAGAAATGTGTCCCAGAAGAGAAAGGAACTCACCCTTCAGAAGACACCAGCTAGAAGCTGTTGCCCCTCCCTGGGCCAGCGGGTTGGCTGGTAGCAGCGAGTGCACCAAGGGTGCTGCTAGGGTGTCTCTCTGTCTGGCCCTGGGAAGCCCGAGTGACTTCTTCCGCAGGGGATCTCGGTCTGCTAGGGCTGCTAAAACAAAACACCAGGGACTGGGGGGCTTAAACCATGAAATTTATTTTCTCACAGTTGTGCAGTTAGAAGTCCAAGGTCAAGATGTCAACAGGTTTGGTGTTTCCTGAGGCCTCTCTTACTTTGGCTTGCGGAGGACCGCCTTCTCACTGTGCCCTTACATGGGCTTTCCTCCATGCACGTACATCCTTGGTGTCTCTTCCTGCCTCTTCCTGCAGGTGCCATTGGCTCACCAAGCATTGGCCTCAGAGGACTGGGTCTCCCCAGAGGGCCGCCCTTCCTGGGGGCCCAGCGGAGACAAAGGGGCTGATATGTCAGCTGGGAGTCCCACAACCACAGGGAAACTGACAGTCTCTGCCTGCAAGGCTGACGGGCTGGTGGAGATGGATAGTACCGTAGACAACTAGCTGAGAAGTAGATCACTCTAAAGAATAATTTCTATCATATCCGTGTATTATTTGAAATCCTTCAAAGGCTCTTTCTTGCCTACAGGGGGACATCAAAATGCCTTAGCCTTGAATTCAGTGCTTTGTGTCCTCCCTCCACGCTTGCCGGACATCCTCCAGGCTGACTGCTGTGAGCCCAGGTCCTGCCTGGGCCTCTGTGCCTGCGGCCAGCTGTTACCGCTGGCCGAGGGTGCCCGTGCCCACCTTCCTCCCTGGCCCTCACCTTCTCCGTGTGCGCTCAGTCCGGGCCAGCGGCGAGGCTTGACCCATCGGTACACAGCTGACAATACCACCCTTTATACTTGGGCCTTGAGGCTAACCTGACCTCTGGCAGGAACCTATGGAGTCGATAGGGCCTGTGTGTTTTGGCGCCCAGCACAGGGCTTGCATCAAGAAGGAAGGGCCGTTTGCTTGTATAGTCTGAAGCTTCTTTTTAAAGTTTCCCAGTGTACTTTCAAACAGTTTTGTTAAATGCTTGCCCTTGAAATTGTGTAGCTACCTTGAAAAGTTAGACATACACCATGAAATGATTTATGAATGCTCTTTTACTGTCTCTGACCTACATATATTTTTATTTCTTTTTCTGCTGATATCTTTCCTGTCTCAGCATGATACATCTCGATAAAGAAAACCAACACAGAAATATATTTACTTTACAGCCGTGCTAATAATATTTTCCAACTTTCAAATGTTTATGGTATAAGATTGGGTCTGTTTTCTTTTTTTTTTTTTCCATCCTCACCCAAGGACATGCGCATACTGATTTTTGAGAGAGGGGAAGGGAGGGAGAGAGAGAGAGAGAGAGAAACATCAATGTGAGAGTAACATAGATCGGTTGCCTCTTGTAAGCACCTCAACCAGGGACTGAACCCACAACTGAGGCAAGTGCCCTGACTGAGAATTGAACCCATGACATTTCAGTTTATGGGCGACACTCCGACCAACTGAACCACACCAACCAGGGCGGGTCTGTTTTCCTATTATGCAGAATAATGTTGGCAAAACTAATTAACCAGAGTCTATGTTGCTAGGGTATCACCAGAGCCCAAGTGACCTGGGCAAAGGGAAATGCCCAACCCCAGTAAGTTTTCACTTTCTGCAGGGGAGAAGGAAAACAGCTAACTCCTGCCGTACTGGCCATACCGGCCCACTTCAGGAGGGAGGAAAAGCGAAACCTGAGCAGCTCATGGCGTTCCCTGACCAGAAGCGCAGGCTCACTAAAAGATGGAGACCTTGTCACGAGACTACAGCAGGTTGCCCCTCCCCCGTGCCTCTCCACCACGTTGCTAATGGCCTGTTTACAGCAGATCCCCTTACCGAGTACATTGTGTCCAACCACCAGGAAAAATGCAGAAGGCGTATGAAAGGCAGTAAATCCAATTGGTATCAGACGTGGCAGGAATGTTGGGATCATCAGATAGGGAATTTAAAACAACTATAATTAAAATGCTAAGAGCCCCAATGGATAAAGTAGACACAGACAAGAACAGATGGGTCATATAAGTAGTGACATGGAAATCCCTAGATCCAAAAAGAAGTGCTAGAGAGAAAAAAACCAACTGAGACAGAAATGAGGAATGCCTTTGATGGGCTTATTAGCAGACTGAGAAAAGAATCTCTGAGCCAAAGGCCATCCCAATAGACAGACACCTTCAGAACTGAAGAGCGAAGAGCACAAAGGTTGGAAACGCAGAACAAAGCATCTAAGAATTGCGGGACAACTGAAAGAGGTGGATCACACATAATGAGAATACCAGAAGGAGAAGAAACAGACACAGAAACAGAAGGAATATTTGCGACAATGTAATGACTGAGAGTTTCCCCAAATGCAGTATTCCCCACTCAGCTCTGGTTTCACTCTGCGCCGTTTCCATTACCTGCGGTCAACGTCTGTCTGAAAATATTAAATGGAAACTTCCAGAGATAAATAATGTATAAGTTTTCAGTTGAGAGCCGTTTTGAGTAGTGTGGTGAGGTTTGGCACTGTCCTGCCTGAGACATGAGTCATCCCTTTGTCCAGGGTGTCCCCGCTGTATTCACGGCTCACCTGCTAAGTCACTTAGTAGCTGTCTCGGTGATCAGACCAACTGTTTCCGTATGTCCGTCAGCGCTTGCAGTCAGGTCACCCTATTTTACTTAATAATGGCCCCAGAGCAAAACAGTAGTGATACTGGCCATTCAGATACGCCGAAGAGAAGCATCCCTTAAGTGAAAAGGTGAAAAAGTTTCTCGATAAGGAAAAACCAGCATATGCTGAGGTTGCTAAGATCTATGGGTAAGAAAACCTCATCTATCTGAAATTGTGAAGAAAGAAAAAGAAATCCATGCTAGTTTTGCTGCTGCGCCTCACACTGCGCAAGTTATGGCCACAGGGCACCAGGCAAGGAAACAGTAACCGACATGGTAGACACGAATCTAACTATGTCAAAAATTACTGTGCGTGTGAATGGTCTAAATCCACCAATTAAAAGACAGAGATTGTCAGAGTGGGTCAAAAAAAACTAGACCCAACTCTATCGTGTCTATAAGAAACCCACTTTAGATAGAAAGATTAGAAGTATATGGGTGGGTAAAAATATACCATGCTAGAAAGTGGGCGTGGGGGGGTGGGAGGATAACTGTATTCACTGTAGGAAGAACAAACTTCAAAGGGAGGAAAAGTTGAAGATAAAGGCATACAGTAGAATCCTCACCTCACCCCAAATTCCTGGCAACCACTGGTCTGTCCTTCACCATCGCAGCTGAATATTTTTGAAGAATTTCTGAGAACACCAAATAATAAATGGAATCATACAGTATGTAACCTTTTGAAAGTGGGTTCTCTCCCTCAACATAATAACTGTAAGCTTCCTCCAAGTTGTAGATATCAATAGTTTGTTCCTTTTTACTGTTACCTAGGATTCTGTGGTTTGCTTACACTGCAGTTCCGTTACCCAGCCACATACTGAAGAGGGTTGGGGGGCGGGGGGTGTCTGGATTTTGACCACAAGTAAAGCTGCTGCGAACAGTCATGCACAGGCTTTTGTACAAACCAAGGTGTTGTTTCTCTGAGCTGTAGACCTAAGAGTAGAGTTGCTGGGGGTCAGATATACACTTAACTTTGTGAGAACTTACCAGACCATTTTCCACAGTGGCTGTACCACTTGACATTCCCACTCGAAAGGTATGACGTTCTAGTTGCTCCATATAATCATCAGCACTTGGTGTTTTCAGTATTTCTTTTTAGTTTTAGCCATTCAAATGAGCTTGCAAGTAATCGCATCTTATCGTATTTTTCATTTGCATTTCCCTAATGGCTAATGACATTGACTCAGGTGCTTATTTGTCACCCTGCGTCCTCTTTGGTGAAGTGTCTCGCCAAGCCCTTTGCCCCTTCTGCGTTGTTACTTGTTCTCTCATTGCTGAGGCGGAGGGTTCTGTGTACATTCTGGATACAAGTCCTTTGCTGGGTCTGTAGTTCTCAAATGTACCCTCCTCGTCCACATCTTGTCTTTCATTCTCACGGCAGTGTCTTCGGAAGAACAAAAGTTTAAAATTTTGAACTGGATGAAGTCCAATTTTCCATTGTTTTAATGCATCTTTCATTGGGTGTCAGTCTAAGAACTCTTTGCCTGACCCCAGTTCACAAGGATTTATCCTGGTCTTTTCTAAACACTGTATAGTTTCATGTTTTTCATTTAGATTAGGATCTGTGTTGAGTTAGTCTTTATATAAGGTGTAAGCTTTCTGTCCAGGTCTAACTCTTTTTTTATGGATGACCAATTATTCTGATAAATACCATCTTTCCTCCACTGAATTGTGTTTACACTTTGTCAAAGATCAAATGAGTGTATTTGTGTGAGTCTATTTCTGGACTTTCCATTTTGTTCCATTGATCTCCAGGTCTGTATCTTCTCTTTGAGTCTCTTTTAACTAAAAAAACAAAAAGACAAATTTGTCATATGACATGAGCAATGGGGGAGCGGGGGGGGGGGATCGGTCACTTGTGTGTCCTAGACCTAGAAACAACTAACCCTCCCCATCGCCTATTTCCCAACAGCTTCCACCTCAGACACCACAGAAACTTGGGTGAACAGCTCAATAAAGTGCCAGTTAGTTTCATGGTATAACCAACTAATACACCGACGTCTCCTTCCGTGACTGTGCCCCTTACTCTCAGCGGTGTCAGCCAGAAACTGCGCCAGCCGCACGTGGCTCAGAGCAGAGGGAAGGGAGTAGCCTTCTGACCTAAGGAAAAGTTTCAGGTGAAAAGAACAGCTCTGTTTCCCTGGTAGGGAGACATGAACATGGAAGCTCCTTTCACTGTTTAATTGGCAAATTAAAGCGTCGTCCAAGCCATAGAGGAGGTTTATGACACCGACAATGGATGTCTGTTGAAAATAGTTTTCTGGGTTGCCTTTCAGCATGGGCCATTTGAATGAGAAAGATCCAGAGTGACAGTCCAGTGCAGGGAGTACCGATGGACGGACACACAGACAGATGGGTGCAGATCTAGATAGTCTCCTTCCCTTTCCCCTACACAAACCAGGGTCATGTAATCCATACTGTTTCATAACTAAAACAGGTCATCTTTGCTGCATAGAAGGCTGGAGCTCATAGCACTAACCATTTGTCATTATTTCTTTTATCAAAGGCCATACAAGTGGTAGAGTCGGTGTTAAGTGAACACGTTTTCACTTCAGGCTGATGTTGGAGGACTCCTTTTTTGGGGTATATTAGGGTGATAATTGCTGCTAAGAAATAATGTACTTTTCATTGAAATGGCCAGGTGGAGCCAGGACTTTTACAAAGACACAGTGGGTGTTTGGGTACAAAGACCCACATGGTGCGTTCTAACCCCTGGGCAGCTTTCCAGCAGTCCTGACAGTTCAGGCCGTGAGCAGCGCCTTCTTCCAGGTACAAACACACTTGGTCCTGTCACTCTGCTCTTTCTGAGTTCGAGTCAGCTTTTCCAGCGTTTGTTCACTGTGCGCCCAAGAAAAGCAGTGAGCATTTCCTCATTATCTATCTTTTACTGTTCCCACTTCAGCGGATGCCTCTAGCTAAGATGGGATTGGATTGTAGAATGGGAAAAGGGGCCACCCTCATTCCCTCATTTGTTCATGCACACATTCCTTCCTTCATTCTGGAGCTATTTATTGAGCACTCACTCTGTGTTAAGTACTATAATCAATAAGGGAAACACTGGCCTTTAAGCAGCTCATGCTCGATGTACCCTTGATACATAGTCCAGTGCACAGCCTTGAAAATCAGAGAAGACCCCTGAAGCAGGCGGCAGCCTAGCTGAGTCTTGGAGGACAAATACGAGTAGAAATAGTCCCAGGGGGGTTGGAGGGAGGGGTGAGCGTCCAGGCAAGAACATGGCCTGAGTAAGGGCCCAGAGAAGATGTCAAGGCTTTTTAGGAAACTGACAATTTTATTGTTACGGAAGCATAGAGCACAGGAGTGGGTTTTATATTGTCCAGTACTGCTTCACACTCACACACACACACACACACACACACACACACACACAACCTAGACTATCCTAGAGAGGGAATATATTCTCTAACCCACCACAGACCCCACCCTTCCCATCATTCTGCTCTATCCTGTTTATCTTATTACCTTCTTGGCTCATGTAGGCATTTGAATTTGGGATCCTCCACCTCTGAACCTTGATAAAAGGTTAAGTTCAAACTATCTCAGTTGACATTTTGGGTAGGAGAGGACAGGAGACTAGCTTTTTGATGGAGTTATGAAGACTAACCCAATGAAAGATCTTACCCATGAGCTAAGACCAGGAGAATTAGTCATATATGTTAAAAGAAGGGTCTTTTTTTCTCAAAGAAGAAAATGGAGCATAAAAATATATTTATTGATGTCCTATCATGTGTCAGATACCATGCTAAGTTCTTTTATATCAGGCCTTTCTACAAAAGATAGTATTAATTTAAAGAGATCATATGTTCATGTATGAAGTTAAATTGATCATTTATAAGGTGATTTTATGCATCTTAACATATTTTATTTACAAGGACGTCCCTTAAATGCTTAATGCAATCAAATATTTGCCACTATTACCGGAGGGTCGATTATGTGTGAGCTATGTGGCTGCACTGGGGACACAGGACATGCAGGGTCCCTGCCCTGCTCCCCGCTGGGGCCTCTTCACAGCGAGGACAAGGCTCTCTGTCTGGGCCTCTGAGCTGTCAGAGGTGAGTTGGCCTGGGATTAAAGGAAAACTTTGGAAGAATAAGTTGACTTTGTAACCTTGGTGAACGTAAATACATCTCTACATTTAAGGTTGATTTGGATCAAGCCAACCCTTCGCCTTCCCAAAATGAGTATCCCGGCCACTACGTAAATCAGTAACAAGCCCCTGGTGAGCCAGGGTCACTTTGTCTTCCCAGGACTTCCCATACTGAGGGTTTAGGGCTGTGATGAGCTTGCCAAACTGCCTTTAAAACAACTTCTTGGTCCTCCCAGCAGAAGTTGTCAGAGCTGATTCACCTGTGCAGACCTGCATTTGGTGTGAGTCAGGAGAAATAAGGAGACTTATCTCCTGAGGAAGGAGAAGAATCTGAGTCATCTCTGAGTTCCTCCAGTGGCCTAGCATAGTGCCTTGGGCAGACTGCTGCTCAGTAAATATTTGCCGACCCAATACCCAATTAACCAGAGATCTGTATCTGCAAAGAAAGCTGTCTTTTCCAATTTGTCAGAGGCCGCTGTGTTTGTGACTGCCCTATATTTGGAACCTTGGAGTAAGGAACAGATTGTGTTTATACGTACAATACCCCAATTTCCCGGTTCTGACATCCAGGTAAAAATAGACCGTAGTAAGTCACCTGAGCACGTGCTTCTTCCTTCCTCTCCCAGGCACCTCCGTTGGCCCTGTTTTCCCTCCTCATATCTGGCAACCATCACTGGCCCCAGTGCAGGAGAAGATTCAGTTTTATCATTTCCATCAGCTGCGGTGCTGGAGCAATCGCAGTTGGAGAGCCACGGGCAAAAATGATGCAAGTTTGCACTTCTGGTGATGAGTATGTGGGGTAACCTTAGAAGGGGAGGAAAGGGACTGCCAGGGAATGACTGCGGTGAAGCGGCAGTAAGCACAAAAGCAAGAGCTCCTGGAGGAAACCAACCGGAGAGCTTGGGCTGCACTGCAGATGAGGTGGGTGCAGAATTCTGAATCGCAAGGAGCTGGGAGGGAGGGAGGCTCTCATTCCATCTGTAAAAGGCCAATCATTCGGGACACCTGGCCAGTGGTAAGAGCAGCCAAGGGAAGAAGATTAAGAAATATTCGGGAGCATTTGATAGCAAAAAAAAAAGGGGGAGAGAGAGAGAGACTTAGAATGACAAATGGAAGAAAAAGGAAAAATTGAGGCAGTATTTTTTTAAAGATTTTATTTATTTGTTTCTAGAGAGAGGGGAAGGAAGGGAGAAAGAGAGGGAGAGAAACATCAGTTGGTTGCCTCTTGCAAGCCCCGCCCACTGGAGACCTGGCCAGCAACCTAGGGATGTGCCCTGACCTGGAATCGAATCTATGACCTTCCAGTTTGCTGGACAACACCCAACCCACTGAGCCACACCAGTCCAGGCTCAGGGCGGTATTGAGGAGGGTGGCTTTCCCTGGTTCCCATCAGACTGCAGTTTCACAGAAGGGACCTGTGGAAAGAGGCTGGACTGAACCCTGGGATTGAGGAGGTGGGCGGTGGTGAGTGGAGCACAGCAGTCTGGGAGCTCTGCTGGGGCTTTCACGCCACCAGCAGAGCAGGGGAGAGGTGCGAATTCTGAGGCTACAGAAAGCGGAGTCGCCCCAGCACCCCACAGCACCTTGTTGAGCACCCTGGGTAGGTTGGGAACACTGCTCAGAAGCAAGCGGGACACCTAGATCACTGTCACGTCCTGAGATCAAATGATCGCACACTGTAATGTTTACCAGCATCAGGGAGATGAGATCAGACCGGTGTGATTTTTTTTTTTCTTCCTGTAATGAAACTAGCTGCAGCCAGCCAGACTGGGAGCTTACCGCCTGCGCTATTTCCCCACATGGTTTGGCTGGCCAAACCAGCCATGATGGTTTCCTCGACTCTCAGGGGTTCTGTTCGCAGTGACTTAATTTTACGGCCAGCTTTCAAGTGGGAGGAGGGTTAAAGGTCAGCAGCTGAGCAGGAGGACCCCTGTCCTGCCACCGGTGGGTGTGCCTGTGTGTGCGTGCCTGTGCTGGCGTGCGCTTTTCTGCACGCTAATTGTGGCGCCCTGATCCGGTTGGCAAGCCCTGACCCCCCTGTTTGCAGGCACGATGATGGGTGCCAGGTCGGTTGGTTGGCAGTTTCCTACGTTGTTTATTGTAAAGAAGGTAAATCGGTCTGCGGGGTTTTCTGGGTCGGAGGGCAAGGGATATTTACTGTCAACAGGAGAAGGGCGAGGGGATAAGAGGTGCTGAGCTCTGGGGTGCGCCTAGTCTTAGGGCTAGAGCAGGAGAAGGCGGGGAGAGGCCGCCTGCAGGGATCTCTGCCCCGAAGCGTTCGCGTGGGAAGCGTGGCCCGGAAAACTGCGCTTTGGCCTGAGCACCAGAGCTGAACAGAATACAATTAGGTTGGACTCAAATGCCATTTCATCAACTCTCCTTTTTAAAGTTTTGTTTTTTTAATTCTCCCAAAGATGACAGATGGGTGCTCACAATTTGGGAATAAGAGTTTAAGTGAAGAATCGAGAAGGCAAGTACCCGGTCCCCGTACACAGGCCCAGAGAGCCTGACGGCAGTCGGAGAGCGACCGCAGGAACTGTCCTTCTGGGAGAAGCAAGCCCGGACCTCGCGGCTCTGCTCGGGATCGAGTGAGAAGCAATGAAATCTCTGACTGCGGAAAACTTAGAAGAGTGCCTACTGGATAAGGTGAGGAGAGACACTGGTCTCCCACACCCCCTCTCCCCTCCCTCCTCACCCCTCCTCACCCCTCC
>PVJI01005005.1:0-13487 GCA_004026765.1 Micronycteris hirsuta
TCTGGCAGTAACCAGAGGGGAAGGGGAAGGGGAGAAGGGGGACAAGGGTATTCAGGACCTGCAATGAAGGACACATGGACAAAACCAAGGGGGAGGGGGGAAGCAAGGGAGGGAGGTGGGTTTGCCTGGGGTGGGGTGGGGGGAGGGTAAATGCGGACAACTGTAATTGAACAACAATAAAATAATTAAAAAAAAAATATTTGGCCAAGCACATGGGAAATTCTAAAATGAAACTGTGTTTTAAATGGCTTGGTCCCCTTACTCAAATCTCTTCTAAGTCGGCAAATTACAGATTTTTTTTTAACTTAACAGGAACATCAGACCTGCTGACAAAACCCTCAGGGCCTACGGCGCGCCCCACAGCACTCGGGAGGAGATGCAGGCGCTCAGTGCAGGGCCCCTGATGCCGGCCCGCGGGACTGTGACGCCCAGGACTTCTGGAAAGATCCGGCCCTAAGCCACCGAAGGCTCACAGCAGCCTGAGACTTACGTCAACAAGACCAATGACAACAGGACCCTAACAAAGTGCTAGTTAGCATTTCCTACCCCAGGTCTCACTCTCGGGCTGGCCTCTTCCCTACCACAGGCTGACCGCATGTGCCGTCCACACTGACCAATGCCAAGTGTACTCGCCCAGACCCCGATTCCATGGCAGCGCTGGGACCATTCCCTCCCCAACCCTGGCTGCCAGCAGGGGAAGGGGTCAAGAGGCTGAAGGGAAAGCAGACCAGGATGCGGGCCCCAGGGCTCCTGAGCACACTCCAGCCTGTGCCAGGCTCCTCGTGCCAAGTGGGCACAGCGAAGGGCCACCAGGGCAGGCAGCGCTTACCAATCTGCAGCAGGATCGGCGTGACCAGGGCTGTCTCCATGGCATAGCAGAACTCCCTGCCAAACATCACGGCCCCATGCATGACCCACAGGCGCATGGGGATGCGGTCGATGGAGCCCTCGCTGCCGGTCTCCTCGGGCGGCTCGGTGTCCGCGGGCTTCTGCAGCTCGGGCAGGGGGAGCGGCAGCTCCTGAACTTGCATGGATTCCGAGTCGGCATTCTGCGGAGCCATTCTCATCCCCACGTGTGCGTGTGTGTGTGTGCACGTGTGCGTGTGTGTCTCTGCTCTCCGATACAACACCACTACCACGTATCTGTGAGGGTGAATTAGACGTCTCCTCTCTCTGCTTCCGTTGCGCTCCTCAGCAAGTAACACTTATATTCCTCTTTGTGCGACTTTCCACAATCGGATGCAGCACGTGGCAAAACGAAACGATTTTTGGTTGGACTTTAAACATATGGCTTGTTGGATTACTGTGAATTAGAGTTAAAAATCCATAATTGCCATTCAGTTAATACCAGTTTCATCATTATGACTGAGGCGGTGCTGAAGCGGCTTCCTTGGCTGCAGACAGGCGACACGGCAACACGGGAAGGGGGTCCGCCGTTGCTCCCCATCGAGTGACTGGCTGATCTGCAAAAGAGGGGGACAACCCAATAGGGTCAGTGGGGCCGCTTAGGAGCCCCAGACCTCTGGCCACACCAGCTCTCTGGTGCTTACTCTGGGTCATCTGTGGAATAAACAAGCCCTCATTTCTAAAGAAACACCATCTACTGCGGAATTTCCTCCAGGGGGGACGAAGCCGGGCCAACGAAGGGGAGCTGGCTCAGAGAGCGTGCGCAGGGCACTTTTCTGCAGCAGCACCAGGCATGGGCGCCCCTGCACACAGGAGGCTGCGGGCCTGGGGTGTCCTGACCACATCAGGCGGGCGGGCAGGCAAAGGCTGCCAGAGGCGGCAAGACGCTGCCGGCAGAGGACAGCGGACCAAGGTCCAGGGATGCTGTGGCTGTCACATCTTGGCTGGGGGCAGAGCTGCCGCTCAGCCTCCGACAGGGCAGGGGACGGGGCCACCCCGTCCGAGAGGGTGAGTGGTGCGGACGCCTAGGTGCCAGAGCTGAGACACTGTACTATGACTATGACCTAAAGTTTCTAGAAAAGTTTTCTCTAAAAATGTCAAAACCCTTGATTAGGACATTTCGAATCAATCAACTACTGCTCTGTTCTACTGCATCAGTCTTCGCTCACAGCAGAGCAGGAAAACACAGGTGAGCTCAAGCCATGTGCTCCTGAGGACGAGGTGGCTGTCTCCAGGACCAGGTTATGAAGGGGGAGCAGGGTCCACAGGCGATGGCAGCTCTTGGTGGTGTGTTTTCGGGGAGACAGGAGAGTAGGACTGGCAGAAGCCAAGATGGCCCCGCACAGGGCCTGGCCCGTGCCACCTGCTGACGCAGGGCTCCACCCACGTGTCTGAGGAAGCAGCTCGAGCCCAGAGCCCACGTCTCCGCTTCCCCTGGACAAGCTGCGGAGAAGGAGAACTGAACACTGAGGGGGTGAAGTCACTCGGCAGGACCATCCGACCATGATGCCACCCTGGGGTTCCGTTTCAATGCTGGGGGTCTCCCATCAAACACCTAAGAGCAGCCCCAGACCAGCCTCAAACACACAGTGAAAGGGGAGACGTGCATTGGACAGCGTGGCCTGTGCTCAGTGCCCGTCCGCAGGGCTGGGGTGGCCGACCTCTGGTGCTACTGTGTGGTCAGGCCGGCAGCTCTGGGGCAGCTGGTCACAGCCGTCTGACTCACCGTCAGAGCCTGCCTGGCACCCGGAGCCCCGCTGGGTGGCTCTGGTGGCCCAGGAGCCTGCGCTTCCACGCACACTCAGGTCCCACTCTGACCTCGTCCGCACACGTGGTCACCTCGAAGAAAGGGGTCTGCCAGGCTAGGACCACACCTCGGGCCCTAGGCTGGGGTATGCTGGGATGTGCTGGGAGACTCTGCCTGAGGTCTCGTCCCTGCCCCAGTGCTGTTTGTGGGGGCAGAGGGAGGGACAAGCCCTCCGGGCCAGGCACCTGCTCTCCTCTCCAAGTGTCCTTCAGTCTCCCCTGCCCCCGCCTCCCACCTTCACGAGTGCCACGCTCAGTCCTGAGTCTTTTCTCGACAGTCCTAAGTCCTCCCCTGCAGAACTGCTGTGGACCCCCCTTCCTATCAAAGGCTCTCACAGCCCTGCCTGAGGCAGGGAGAAGCTCCCTGGGAGAGCGCATCGACCAGCCTGCATCTGCCCTCACAGCCCCACTGTGCCCGGCCACACCGCAGGAGACTGGAGAGGCTGCTGAAAGAATGAGTGCAAGGCCCTGACCAGTGTGGCTCAGTTGGTTGGAGCTTTGCCCCATAAACCGAAGGGTCTCGGGTTCAATTCCTGGTCAGGGCACATGCCTAGGCTGCAGGTTTGTTCTCTGGTTGGGGCCCGTGAGAGTCAACCACTGATGTTTCTTTCCCCCTCTCCTTCCCTTCTCCTCTCTCTAAAATCTATAAGCATGTCCGTGGGTGAGAATAAAAAAAAAATTAATGAATGAAGAAAACCAACTGGTCAGCACTTCCTAGGGACTGTCTGCACTGGAAAGCCACCCCTCCCCCACCCCACAGCTGTCACACCCAGGTGATCTGGGTGGCCAGGATCAGGCCTCGTGGAAGTCCCTGTGAAATGGTGGGAGCGCGGCGTGGCGTTTACCTGTTAGTCGAGGAGCCTAGGCATTCACACAGCTGGCGTCCCTCCGTCAAGCGGTGCAAACGCAGCGGCCCAGGGAGTAGACAGACCTGGCCCAGGTAGCGTCACTGCCACCTACATTGATGAGAACGACAAACATCATTAGCACCCTCGGTCCACAGCATGAGTCAGCACAGCCCCCCCACCCCCCGGGGCTCATAGCTCTGCGAGCCAACCGGCACGACCGCGAGGGAGTGTGCAGACACTCCCGCAGGTGAGCTGAGCTCTGTGAAAGCACTGAGGAGCCCTCCTAAGCATGAATGGAAATGAGGCCGACTACCGGCTCACACTGGCGACCCCTGGGCTTCCCCAGAGATACACGCAGACAGGGAGACCCGGTTTAGAGTCGGAAGCGTAGACTGGCCATGCTGGACTCCTCGGTGCTAACCGGGTCTGGGCCAGAGCAAGGCTCATGTGAAAGTTTAAAAATAAAAAAGAAGAGATTCAAACCTAACACTTATGATATTTGAGTTGGACATTTCTTACATCGGCATTTACTTGGCATGGTGGCAAAACTCTGAAGCAGCACACCCAGGACCGCCCTGCAGGGCCGCACCCAGCGCGGGGCACAAGGGTCGCCAGGCGCCGTGGCTCCCGGCCTCCTGCCGGGCGCGGCCAGTGCCAAGGAGACGGGTTTGAAAGAGCCTCTGGCTGCCACCCACAGATGACTGTTTACGGAAGAGACACTGAATAAGACACTCCACCACCTTGCTGGAAGGGACCTCCATCAGGCACCTAACTGCAAACGGATACCCCGCCGTGGGCAGACCTCAGGAACCCCGCTGGAGTGGGAAGCTGCTGCACTCAGCGAAGACAGCTCTCCCCAGACACGGACAAGGCCAAGAACACACAAACCAATCCTGAATTCAGAATCCACTTTGTCTTTACCTGTCTGCTCATTTTATTAGACACCATACTTTCTTTAAATTTTTTTTTAAGATTTTATTTATTTATTTTTAGAGAGAGGAGAAAGGAGGGAGAAAGACAGGGAGAAACAGCAATGTATGGTTGCCTCTCACATGGCCCTCACTGGGGACCTGGCCCACAACCCAAGCATGTGTCCCGACTGGGAATCGAACCGGGACCCTTTGGTTCCCAGCCCGCGCTCAATCCACTGAGCCACACCAGCCAGGGCAACACCATACTTTTTTTAAAAGATTGCTTCCTGCCTCAAAAAAAAAATTAAATGAAAAAAGTCAGACCCCTTGAAGGTCACACCTTCACTCATCAGCAAGTGTCACCTGGCAGGGCCACTGTGACCACATATTCCTTTTCTGCAAGCCCTGGGGATTCTGTAAGCATTTCAGGGACTCTACAAAACCGTTCGGAAATCCAGCTGAAGCCCCATCACTGAGAAAGGAGGACTGCCTGCAGCCCTAGGTCAAGAGCACAGAGGGGACTGTGCTGGCCTGGCCCAGGCGTGTCTGACAGAAGGCTGCAGTGAAGGGTGGGGATTGGGCCGGTGTCCCATGCCGAGTGCACCACCAAACTCCAGCACACGGGGGAACGGGCCCACGTCCCACAAGACGCTACACACATGGACCGCACAACGGCCAGTCGCCATCAGGTCCCCGTCAAAGTCTAGTGGGCACATTTCAGGGCCCTGCTCTGCACTCTCGTGTGTAGTAGTACCGAGGTAAGGAGCCGCGGCCACCTCTCCCAGTGGCCAGCCAGTTGTCTCAATGTGACTTTTTAAAAAAAAAATTTTTATTTATTTATTTTTAGAGAGAGGGGAAGGGAGGGAGAAAGGGGGAGAAATATCAGTGTGTGGTTGCCTCTCCAGCACCCCTTACTGGGGACATGGCCCGCAACCCAAGCCTGTGCCCTGGCTGGGAATCTCAATGTGACTTCTTTCTAAGTCCGTCCCCAGCACTTTGGGGTTCCTCCTTTACCTGGTATCGAACCTGCACCCACACGTGGCTCTGTCCTGTGCTACAGTGTGCCACCTGCCTGTGCCCGTCACCAGGGCTGCAGGGGACAGCAGGAGTGCGTGCGCCGTCTGCCGAGGTGGGCCCTCCCCTGGGACTCTCACGGGTGCTGTGCGGGCAGTGCATGAGCTCAGGGACTCTGAGAGCTTGACGAGCTCCAGGGGAAAAAGCTTTCTTGGTGTTTTTATCGCGGTTCTGTTAACTTTCTGTCTCGGCCCAGGGAGAGCAGCTGTCGCGGGCTGCGGCACCGCCGTGCCAGAGAAGGGCTGTCTTGGAGACCTTCCGGGCACTTCCACAGGCTTTGCTCACTTCCTAAGTTTCTTCCTAATTACTTCTCTTTTTGGTGGCCACAGTAAATGGGACTTTCTTGTCCCTTGTAGTTCCACCTGGTAGGTTTGCATACATGAAAGCTAGTGAGTGGTTACTCAGACGTAAGTCACATGAAGTGAGTATGTACTATTCAGTCAGTTTCCACAGATTTCTATCAAGGCAAGAAACGTCTGTAACACAGCACCTGGGAGGTCCTTTGTGCCCCTACCTATCCAACCGAGGGTGTTGATCTACTTTAATTCGATAGCCCAATTTTTTAACTGTCTGAGGACAAAAAACTAAACCAATATAATAGCAACTGTATTAACCATCATTACCAACACATGACAAGTTCCCGACTCAGCTTCCTGGAGGGTTAAGCTGTGCACTCATGGGCACACTGTTAGGGACCTGACCACTGAGCTCACAGCCTGAGCTCACAGTCCTGTCCCACAGCACTTGCTCGGGGACATGGGACCAGGACCCTAGTGGCACCTGGCTGCACTGCTCCTGGGCACAAACACTGGGAAAAGGAGTTGGACGTCCTTCCCTCAGAACACCCCCGCTTCCTCTATTCCCAGGGTCCCGCCACAGGAAAGGGAAGGAAAGCAGCTTTGAGAAGAAAAGGAAAGAGCCCGTAGGGTCGGGTGAGCCAGGCGCCTGGGCTGGTGCGTCATCACGTTTAGGGGACCCGTCAGATAACCGGAGACCAGGTGTACACCCAGAGAATGACACCCATTAAGTCATCTTCTTACAGCATGCAGGTTGTGAGGAAACCGTTTTGTATAAGCACTGGAGCATTAGCTCTAATATCTGAAAGCACTGAACGTTTCCTCCCGAAGCACCCACGCCCGGGCCGGCGCGGCGCAGCGGCCCCAGACAGGCCAGCCTGCTCTCCGCACACACGCCGGCGGTTCGGGTGTCTGAGAGCCTCTGGGGCTGCTGGGAAGCAGGTGGCGGTTCGGGCTGCGACTGAATCCAGGGCCTTCCACGCCAAAGCCCAGAGAAACTGCTCAGACGGCCGCCAGGCCCAGAACGGCCCCCGCCGGCCGGGCACGCAGCGGCAGCAGCAGTCTGGGCAGGGTTTGCAGATGCACGCAGATAAGCGGGATGACAACGGTTCCGATCAACAACTTCCTCTATTGTCCTGTTTCTAATTTAAGGGTGAGGGATGCCAGAGCACGTGACTTCCTACAATTTGCTACGGGGAAGAGCTGGCTGTACACGAGACGTCATCAAAAGGTGGACGGCAGTCACTTCTGACAGGCCCGAGGCTCCACCTGCGAGTCCCAGTACGCGACAGTGACATTATGCCAGGACGGCGTTCGTAGACCGACGCTCTTGGAAGACGGTCAGAGAGGAGGCTGCGCACGTTTGTGCGGCAACTGCAGCCCCGCGTGCGCGTGGCCGGGAGGTGCACACGCAGGGTCAGGCGCTGTGGGGTGTGGTCAACGCTGATGGCAACAGTGGCCTGTTCAGCAAACCTGCCGTCCAACATAGGCACGCCCGCCCGCAAACACGGCTGAAACACCACCATGTGCACTACTGAAGGCACGACTGCCGACCCCGCCTCACACTCCCGAGGACCAGCCCGCCGCGCTGCGCCCCCTCCAGCCGACCACGCCAAGATGATGACTCGCGGACCCACAGCAGCGAGTGGGCAAGCGGGTCAGCGTCGGACCAAGAGGATAAAACAAGTAAACGAGTGCCCTTGGCATGGCTGAGAACAAAGCATCTAACAGACCTGCTTATAAGGTCATTTCCTGAAATCACTGGAGAAATCCCCCTGATTGCCATCCCAAAATCAGCGTGTCAAGAAAAGGACAAGACAAGCCACACACGGGAAAAATATTTGCAAAGGACACACCTGATGATACACTGTTATCCAAATTATACACACACACAAAAAAAAAGGAAAGAAAGAAAGAATAGGAGAGAGAGAGAAAATAAGCAACTTGATTAAAAAATGGACAAGAAACTTGGGACACCCCACCACAGAAGACAAACAGGTGGCAGATGAGCACATGCACGGGCGCTCCCTGTCTCTGTCACCAGGGAAATGCAGACCCGAGCCCCGTGGGGCAGCGCTGCACCCCATCAGAACCGCCCAACCCCAGGACCCTGGCCACGCCCAGTGCCGGCGAGGACGTGGGGCAGCAGAGGCGCCCACCCCCGCTGGTGGGGTGCAGACGGGCGGCTGCCCTGAAGGCGGTTCGTACAAAACCAAATATGCCCTCACCGTGCGGTCCAGCACCTGTGCCCCTTGGCGTTTCCCCAAAGGAGCCGACACTGATGTCCGCACGAAAACCTGCAGACGGGCGCTCCCAGCAGCGGGGTCAGACTCGCCAGCGCTCGGACGCAGCTGAGACACCCTTTCCGGAGGGGATGGGCAGGTAAACTGTGGTCCGGCCCAATGACGGAGCACGACTCAGTCCTGGAGAGAAACGAGCCATGCCGCCGCGAACAGACAGGGAGGGGCCTCGGCTGCACGGGACCACATGAACGAAACCAATCTCAACGTTTGTCTTCCCCGCCAAACACCTGTGTTGAAATCTTTACCCCCTGCCCCAGGAGATGGATCAGTAGGTGAACATTTGGGCTGATGAGGTCATGAGGGTGGGACCCTCACGAATGGAATTAGTGCCCTTCTGAGAGAGACCCCAGAGCCCTCTGGCCCCTTTCCTCCATGTGAGGACACCGTGAGAAAGCAGCAATGAAACAGGAAGCAAGCGCCCTGAGACAGAAAACTGGTGAATCTGCTGGACACTGTGACAAATGGTCCCTGCTGTGTGTCAGTCTGCAGCATTCTGCTAGTGTAGCTGGAAGACCTCTGTGGGGCCTGCTTTCTCGGCAGTAAACCGTGGGTGGCAGAGGCCTTCTGTCAGCCGAGGGGCTTCCTGTCCCCCTTGGCAGGAGGCGGAGGACCATCTCTGGTCCCCACCACCTACCAGAGCTGCACAGTGGCTGTAAAGGTCTCTCCTGCCCCCGAGACCCATGACCCCAGGGCTGGGCAAGCAAGATGGGACACGGGGCTCACACAGGTCTGAGACAGGCCGGTGAAGCCATCTCGGGGCGGCGCTGACCCAGAGGCCCCATAGAGGGTCGAATAGCAGGGCGCAGCCACAGCCCACACCCAGCACGCTGGGCGAACCGTGCATGCCTGGCGGGAGAGGAGTCGGTCGGGACCACGGCTCTCCTGAAAGGCACCAAGAGGTGTCTGAGGACACTGACCTCCCAGGGGCCGAGGCAAGAGCCGAACACCCAAGATTAACACTGCCACTTGCGGGGTCCTGGTGTTCTTGAGCAGTTTGCCTGGTACCAGACACCACTTTTCCATCTGCGAAGGAAAACACCAGAATTGCCAAGAGAACCACAGGGTCCAACTGGGGAATCCTAGGGTCACCGGGACAGGGCCCGGCTGCAGATGCCCAGGGGCCCAGACCTGTCGAGACCTCCAAGGACTGCATCTCCAGAACGAGGGCTCACAGCAGGGGAACTGAACAGGGGGAAGCAGCCAGCCCCGGTGAACACACTGCCTGACCTCACTCCAGAAGCCGGCGGAAGGCCCAGCTTCTCTCCAGCAGATGCTGCAGCACGCCCGCACACCCGCCAGCACCGCGTGGGCCCGCAGGCACCAGCCGCCCCACACCCCGCACAGACACGGCCCAGCAGGCCCGCAGCCCGCCACCACCTGCACTGCCACGGCTCAATGAGCAGAACCGCAGACTGAGGCTAAATGGGCGAGCTCGTGACAGCGCAGATGACAGGAAGGAGTTTTAACACGGGGTCACAGCAAGCACTTAGGAGCCACTTCCTACATGTCAGACGGGACGGAGACCGGCCTAGGGCCGTTTCAGACAGGGCCTACCTTCCCTTTCTGCGGAAACGGTCACCAAAATGTGAGCAGCAAGATGTGCGTTCCCATCGGAAGCTCGTTTAGGGGGAAATTCCATGGAATAAGGCCAAACTGCCCCCCCCAAAAAAACCTCCTCTGCCACGTTTACCTCCTGCTAGAATATGGACAGGTGTGCTCCCTCGCTTTCTGCCTGACCTCTATGCCGTGCTCCTGGATTTGCACAATCGGCTGAGTAGAGGGGTTTTTGTTTTTTAGTTAAAAATCAGTGAAGGTTTTTTTCCCTCCCCCCCTTCTTCTCCATGTTCCTTGCCCTTGTTGCTTGCTGAAGCCACTTAAGTAAGAACGAAGCTTTGGCTGCCATGGCAACAAGCAGCACGCTTTGCACTGCGCAGCTCCTGGAATCCCGGCCGGCCGCCAGGGGAGCTGAGCTTCAGCACCAACCTGGAATGCCCACTGAGCAGCCGCTGCCGACGGCTCTGCACAAACCGGCTCTGCTCTGAGTGTCCGCTTACTCTGTCTGGGCCCCAGGCCAGGTGCCGGTAAGCCCCGTCTGCATCGCCCAGGACACGGGAGAGGAAGGCGGGGCGCCAGCGGCCTAGACGCTCATGACAACCAAGTGACGTTGCGGGTAAAAACTCCTCATGCTGCACACACAATATCGAGAACTGACCTCGAAGACACAGCGTGGCTAACGAGCACTGTGGTGGAACCTTCTGAAGGTGCTTGTATGCAAAACCCAGAGAAGGCAGGCTCCAGACTCTGGGTTTCCCCTAAGCAGAAAAGGACGCGGTGCGAAAGTGGGAACTGGGAACAGCTTCATGGTCTAACAATACAGAACTATTTGAAGTATGGCCCATGTGTCAGGTAAACGCAAAAATGTCTATGTCTTTAAAGAAGGGAAGTATGAAATACACCCCAAAAATGTCAAAATCAAAACAGAGTTGTTGTTTCTTTTTTTAAAGGTAAATTTTTGATGAACAAAGATAACTTACGGCCCTGGCTGGTGTGGCTCAGTGGATTGAGCGCGAGCTGCGAACCAAGGGGTCGCCGGTTCGATTCCCGGTCAGGGCACATGCCTGGGTTGCGGGCCACGTCCCCAGTGGGGGTCACATGAGAGGTAACCACACACTGATGTTTCTCTCCCTCCCTTCCTCTCTCTAAAAATAAATAAATAAAATCTTTAAAAAAAAAAAAAAAAGATAACTTACGTAAGGCTTTACCTGGGGTCAAACTGACTCCTCCTTTCTAGGGCCAGAAAGGCCACAGCATCCGTCACCGGCCTCCCTGACCTCCCTGAGTGCCCGAGGCTGGGGTCACAGGTCAGTGAGGCGGAGACGGCGAGCCAGGGCCACACCGTTTGCGGACAGCACGGCTTCGCTTAGCCAAGAAAACCATCCAAGGGCACAGCCCGCAGCGTCTCACAAGGCTTCCAGGCCTCGCCAGACCCTGCTCGGCCCCCCGGGCCCTCCTGTCCCCCGCTCTGTTCCAGCTCAGGCAAGCGGTCGGACACAGGAGGACAGCTTCTCTACAGCAGGATGGGGGGGCGGGATGGGGGGTGCTGCTCCAATTTCCTTAACTGCGCAAACGAGACTATGAACCGCAGACTCTCCCCTCCACCTCCAGAGATGAGTAACCCCCTTAACCTGGAGGCCCCCAATTTCCTGTCTGGTAGCTAAACGACCTGTCCTCCCACTCTCTGGAGAAGTCAGCTATTCAGAAGGGGGTGTGTTCATGGCATCATGGAGAGCTGAGGCGGCCAGTCCACGCATTACTATCGCTGCGGGAATGAAGTCGAAGAGCCCCAGCACCGTCAAACACGCCTTCTGAAAAACTGGAGTCCTCTCAACAGACAGACATCATAAACCTTCAAACGTGCGCTCCCTCTTAAAAAGCGGTTCCGGGCCGCCCTGCATCATGTGCGACTTCCCCACACTGCGAGCAATTCTCGGACCCCAGCAGGGTGAGCGGAAGTCAGCTCGATTCGGACGCTGCCTCCCCGGAGACAGTCGGGTCCCACAGGGAAGGGCGCAGCCCACGAGGCTGCCCTCCCCTGCAGAGGCCGGGCCAGCTGTGCTTCTGACAGCGGGCTATAAATCAGAGATAGGGCCCCAGGACCGCGAACCCTTGGAATCCTTGGGTTCCAAGATTTTGCCAGAAAGGCTCACAGAACTCAGGAAACACCATTTACTCACCAGATTGCTGATTTAGTCAAAAAAGCATCAAAGGGCACAAACGGACAGCCAGATGGAAAGACGCGCAGGGCGAGGTCTCTGACACGGGAGTCTCTGTTCTCACGGGGCTCGGGGCCCAGCACGCTAGCATGAGGAAGTGGTCTGGTTCCAAGGACCAAGGAGCTGCCCTAGGGCTCTTCCCAAAGGCTCATTACTAGTCCTGAGTCACTGGGCCACTGGCTACTGAACACCACCTCCAGCCCCTCTGCCCAGCCCCAGAGCTGGGGGGCGGGAATGGGTCTAAAGGTTCCTGCCCCCTTGTCACGCAGTTGGCTCTCCTGGCAACCAGCCCCACCCTTGGGCACTTTACGAAAGTCACCTCATTCACGTACCAAAACACCCCTTTGCCTGTCTCCATACCTGGAAATTCCAAGGGTCTGAGGAGCGGTGAGCCAGGGACTGTGGATGAGACTCAGGGACACCTCACGTTACGTGGCGTGACATTCAGGCTTTACAGCGCTGGCTCTCAGATGGCCGAGACAGTGCCGACAAGGATGGCCACACCAAACTGTCCCTGAGAGGGGCAGACTTAGGGGGGTCCTGGGAGGAGGACAGCGGGCCTAAAAGCCACCTCTGGACTCAAGGAGAGAAGACAGCAGGCCCAGGGAGTTGTCGAAGACTCGAGGCTGGTCACTGAGAACCAGCCCGGAAGCCGCCCCATCCGACAGCAGCACTGAGGTGACAGGGACCGTGGGTTCCGTGGCCCGCCCGTGCTCTGGCACCTGGGGACTATTCGCTCCCACTGGGTCCCTGGCGGGGCACTCCCCTCAGCATCTCCTCCAGGGCCCAGGCACAGTGACAGAACTTGACGCTCAACAGCCCCATCACCCTCGTAGCTCAGAGTTCGCTCGGCTTTACTCAGCCTTCTTCTCCCCACTGCACTGAAGTCAATCAAGTACCACCCCCGCCCACAGGGCCAGGGGCAGCTCATCCCAGATTCTCCCACAATGCACTGCACAGGGGCTAACTTGGGGTTGGTCTGGACTGCTGGGCACGGTGCCCATCAAGGAGAAACAGGAGTCAACCACTCCCCTTCTTTTCTCCGGGCCAAGAGACAGAGAAGCCCCACACCAGGGTCGGGGCTGTGGAAGTAAGGAGCTCTGCTGCTCACCCGGCAGAAGGCCAGCACCCTCCCCGCCTGCCGCCTGGCAGCCCTGGACTCCCCAGGCCGAAAGCCAAAGGCCTCACTGGGGTGTCTCAGCTAAAAACACTAATAGACACCTCCCAACTCACTACCCTGTGGGCGCTGACACTGCCTGAACCCCACCCTCTGGGCTTGGACAGCTGTCTGTGAGCCAGCGCCAGCCACGAGCGCCCAAGCCGCAGAGGAGGGCCAGGATACGCGGTGCCCACCAGCCAGGGGGCCCTGGAAGGGCCAGCTGGGTCCAAGCACATCAGAAATCCACATGCCGCCTTCCGGAAAGTGACACCCACAGGAGACAGTGCAGGTCCTGTCGCCGGTTCGGGAGACCAGCGGGCTCCACCGTGCGAGCCAGAGGCCACAGGCCAGGCCACAGACACAGAGGAGGACACCCAACTTCCCTGAAGAGCGGCGCCCTGCCACTAAGCT
>PVJI01005005.1:13587-101618 GCA_004026765.1 Micronycteris hirsuta
CCCCCCCCCCCCCCCGACTCGGCGCGGCCTCCGGGCTGCGGACTCACTGCACACACACAGCACTGAGCGGTCACGACAGGCTCCGCATAAAGGCAGTCTCCCTCCGTGTAGGAAGAGGAGAAAGTTCTGGGGGCAGAGCCTGGTGATGGCTGTGCAACAGTGTGGATGTGCTTAATGCCACAGAACTGCGCCCCTTTAAAATGGTAATTTTCCTGTTGGTATATTTTACCGCCACATGGAGTCAGTGAGTGTTGTACAAGGGACAGATCTAGAAAATGACCTGGCAGTCACGTTAGCAAAAAAAGAGGTTTTTTCCCCTGCAGAAGCCCAGGGCAGCCCCCAAACAAATTCAGCCAACCGATAATCTTTTCAGTGCCCACGCTGAAAGCCTGGAGCACGGACAGGGATGAAACCTGCGGCAGTGTGGGGACGGCAGGAAGACGTGGGACACACACAGCCACCCGTAGCACGGAGCACTGACCACAAGCCCGGCTCAGGGAATGAGTCAGGAGGCGGGGAGAGACAGACACACGGAAAAAGACAGGCAGGGACAGAAGAGGCGCGGCAAGTCAGCAGGACAGAGTGCGTCAGCTGACCCAGGAGGAAGTGTGGCACCAGCTGCAGTCAGGTTCAACAGAACACAAACAGGACTGCACCAGAGCGGAGTGGGCCGAGGCCTCGCCTGGGCCATGATCAGGTGGGGACCACTCTGACCTGCTGGATGGGGGCTGGCAGGCCTCCAGCGCAGTTCACCTTGGCCCCTGTGCCCCTGCCCCACCCCGCCCCACCCCAGCCCAGCCAGCCCCGGCGCGGATCCAGAGCCCAGCCCGACACCCTCCCCTGCGCTCCCCAGCCCTGTGAGCCAGCGCCCGACCCAGTCTCCGTACCTCCCTCTCGACAGTGACCATCCCTGTAGACACCCTGCAGGGTCCGGTCTGGGCTGCACTAGCACCATTCCCACCTCCCCCACTCACACCTGCTCCGTGCCGTGCCCCACTGCTGGGGCTCAGCCAGGTCGGAGGCGTGTGGGAGCCAGGCCCACCCCAGCCCACCAGGCAGCATCTGCACACCCGTCTGCAAGGAGGGCTGCCGGGCAGAGGGCATAGGTTCAGGGTTAGCTCCAGAAAGTGGCTCCTTTCTTTGAAAAGTGACAGCCTCAGGAAAAGTTTTTACTAGACTTATTTTTTAAGGTCTAAGTTCACTGTCAGCGTCATATTCCTTCAGACCGGAAACTCCCAGCCACTCGCGGACAGGACCCTCTACCTACCCCGCATTCTAGGGTCCACACCCCCTTTTCTCTCAGGGTGAAGCTGGCGTCCCCTCCGGACAGAGGTGTCTGCAGTTTTAAAGGGACAAGTCACACGGAGGCAGGGCTCCAAGTACAAAAGTCACAGTCCTCAGAAGCCTGCCCGCCATCAAGTGAGCGGGCACCTGAACGTACGCCCCACCGGCCCCCTCCCCCAGCCCACGCAGATGCTCGCTGGGAACAAACAAACACGCCGATAAAGAGCTCTTTACAAGGATGGGAAACAAGTCTATCTGCTAACAAAAACTAACTGTTGAACTAAAGGTTGCAAGTTCAAACACAATCTGGTGACTGTAAACAGTGCCTCAGTTTATCTCCGCAACAATGCCTCCCTTTCAGAGGCTGATAAAGTTCTCTGCAAACACTTGCCCCCCGGCATTTTTAAGATACTTTGCAGGATAAATATTAGCTCAGGACTTGCCTACAAGAGAAGTGAAAGCTGCCAAAGAAGCAGTTTTTGAAAGAAAAGGAGAAGGAGCAGCCCGGGCCAGAGGGTGGCAGGGCCCGGCTGCAGCCACTCGCCTCTGACCTTGCCCTGGGACGCCCAGGCAACTGCGGAGAGGACAGGGCTCAGGGCCGGCCCCTGACGTGGCACAGCGCCAGGCAGTCAGCAGATAGCCCCCCTCTACCCCCCCCAGACAGAAAGGACTGGAAAACAGAGCTAATTAAAAGGAGAGATCTTACAGTGACTGCTGGATGAAGAAGATGAGCAACAGCTTAAATTTTAGTTAGACTGGATTTCGTCAGAGACGGCTACGCGGCCTGGGTGACCCAACGCAGAACAGTGAGCAGAAAGAGGGCTGCCCCCCCCCCCACAACACAGGGACCTGCCATCCGTGGCCACCCCCACACGTGGCCAGGCCGGGTGGGCGGTCGCGGGTGGACCTGTGCAGCCATTTCTCACCACTGACTCCAGATGCTGCTGATGTTAAGGACGTCACCTGAGAGCTGCTAACATTTCATATCGTGGCCGTGCCCCCACAGAACCGGAAGCAAACTCAGAACAAAGCCAGGCACAGCGCAGGTGACATGAAGGGCTTCCCTGGGGACTAACCAGCTCGGTGCGACCATGAGCAGCCTCCAGGGTCATAGAGCAGGGTGGGGGGCGGAGGTCAGGCTCAGCCAGGGTCCCACCGCCAGGCCCCAGGGCCCCGCAGTGCCGAGTGCCCTCTGTTCCCTGTGGCGAACTCGGACCAGTTCAGCTTCCTCCCCTGCCTGCAGGGGCTGCCATTGACAAATGGCAGCCAAGCTGCCTGCAGCAGCCGTGCCTCCCGCCGCCCTCACCCCCAGTCCCCATCTGTACATGGGACCACAGGCACAGGACGTTCCCAGGACGGGTGACCACTTCTGTGTGCCCTCCACCTGCAGCGCAGGGCAGCTACACCCAGGGGCCCTCGGCTGAAAACCTCCAGGGAGTTGAGTCCCCCGCTCCCCTGCACCGGGCTCTGCGGCGTGGCACGGGGGCGCGGAGCAGGCCTGCTGGGGACAAGGCCACCAAGCCAGCTCTCGAGCTGCGCGAGAGCCGGAAGAAAGGGTCATCTGGTGGTGACGATGCCACTGGTGCAATGAGGGCCTGTGCCCAGAGTCGCCACTACCAAGAATAATTCTTTTTAAACAAAAACTTAGGCTGAGTGTTTCTCCTCAGTTTAGCAGAAGTTGCGTGCGCAACCTGCCAGGTCACTGTCTAGAGCTCACTCAACCTCTGACAGCTGATTTCTGTCCTCTGCATACCCCTTCCCGGCCACTGGGAATGCTGGTGAGCAGGCTGGGCAGCGGGCAGCACAGACACAGCACCTCGTGGCCTAGGACAGGGTTCCTCCACTCAGGCACCTAAAGCTGGGGTAGAAGGGTTAGAAGGAGCCCTCTCCCAGAACCACAAAGCCCGAGAAAGCTGAGCCGAGGGAAGAGGGGGCAGGCCTCGCTCAGAAGCCCAGGCCGGCACAGGGACGCAGCCCAGGCCCCAGACTGGGTTTTCTGCAGGGGCAGGGCAGCTGGCTTGCCCACCTGTGGAGGGCACTGCCTGGTGATGGGGACACCCACTGTGGACAGCACAGAGGACTCGGCCAGCCTGGGTAGGGTGCTGAGTAGTAAACCCAGGCGGGAGGCCAGGAAGGGGCTGCCAGGCAAGGGGAGAAGCAGGAGCGCAGACCCAATGAGCCTAGAGCTTCTCTGGACACGGGACGGTCGTCCGGCCATAACCAAGCTTCAGGTCAAGGACCAGGAGGCCAGGAGGAGCTCAGAGCCGGTCTCGTCCGGGAATGCACGAGGCTCCGTAAACACGCAGCCTTCCACATGCTCACCTGTGCCACTTGCTGCGCCCGTGACCTGTGCCATGGATCCCCTTGGCCTGCAGGCCCGCCCTCGCTCTCCAGGCTGTCTCACCTCCACTGGCCGCGTCCTGCTGAAGTTTCCCTCAGCCACTCATCACTACTCTGTCCCCAGCACAAGGATGGCCAGGACGGGGGGCACCCAGGACTCTGTGCTGAGCTCAGCCCCTCCTGCTCTGGCTCCCTCGCCCCTCCCAAACAGCCAGCTGCTCCTACTCATGGTCTGAGGCCACTGCCGCTCGGAGCAGACAGCCTCCAATTTGGGACAATGTCACACCGGTCTTCTGGGCCCCCTGGTGCCTGAGAAGCAGCCATAGGTCTGAGGCCAAGCTAATTTACTTCCCTCCTAAAACTCCAAGGTTCCTTCTTGCCCAGGTGCCCAGGACAAGCTGGGTGGGGCTGCAGTTGGAGGGGGCAGCATAGGGTCTGTGGGACTTTAGCCCGGCCTCCCGCACAGTCCAGAGCGAGGAGCTGGGGCCAGACACCGAGCAGATCTGCCAGCTGGCCTCTGCCCAGGCCCCGAATCAGGCGGCCAGTAGGTGTTTCTGGCCAAAGCCACCGACACAGGGAGGGTTCACAAACCAGCCCGACCACCCCCGGGACGTCTATCTTACTGTTTGCCAGGACCGCAGCGTGCCGTAAGCCTTGCCACTGTGCCCTGCAACCTCGCCACCCAGTGTGCCCCCACCCCCGTCCCATTCTGAGCTGATGCAGAGCCATCCCGCGGGCCCGGGTCCAGTGCCCCAGGTCCCCCTCCCAGCCCAGAGCCCGAGACAGGTAGGCGTGGAAGGCCCAACAGAGGGCGAGTGAAAAAGCTCTTGACACCGCAGCCCAGAATGCCTCTACTTCTCCCCGAGTTCCAGGCACCAACATCAGCTGCAACTCAGCCTCCGCCTCAGGGCAGTCCCAGGGGGCCCACCGGGCCCATGGGGCGAAGGGCACCAAATCTTCCAGGACTTTCCCTTGGCTCCTGCCCTGCAGCTTGAAGACACAGGAGACAGGAATCCGCAAAGATACCACGCAGGCCCAACAACGGGTTCTGGCGGCATGGGGGAGGAGACGGCCCAGGGCGGCACGCGGCAGCAAACTGAGCCCGGGCCGGGCACCGGGTCCTAAGTTGCACGGAGTCTCAGCTGTGAAACTGCGAATGCACCCCTGGGAAGCACGTGTCTCGCCCAGAAGAGGACAGTCGGCACGGATGTCTTCACGTCGATCTTCCCACCTCGGCCTGCTGAGCAGCGTGTCCTTCACTGGCTTCCAACGGAGCCTGCAAGCACTTGGCCCTCGAGTTCAGTGATGCCAGCGACCTGCCACCATCTCGAAACACTGAGGCTGGGCCTCAACAAGGAAGGCGGGCTCAGGGTCCCCGCACAGGTGTGCTCACCCCGGCCTGGGTCCCTGGCAGGGGAGTTGGGAGGGCCCGCTCGAGCACGCTCCCGCCCCTTCGGGGTGGAAAGTTGGCTGGAGCTGGGAGGACGTCTGGTGTCTGTACAAACGTTCCTCCCAGGGGAGCCTCTGGAGACAGACTCCAAGATGCTTCATTCTTTTCCTTATTTGCCGCTCTGAAAAATAAGCTGTTCCTCCTATTCTGAAATGGAATACGGGTCAAACCTTCTGCAGCGAATGGTAACCCAAAGAAAAAGGTCACCAGATCCAAAATATTTCTCCTTTGGCCAGCAGCCCAAAGCAGCTCTGTTCTGTTTACTTGGTCACAGCAGAGCTCTCCTGGGGGTAAAGCCCTCAGCCAGCACCAGCGTGCTGTCCGTGCCCTGTGAAAAGGCTGAGGCACAGGGCCTGCTTGCTCCCTGGGCAGGTCCTCCTGGGTGCACCCCCCCCAAGAGAAAACAACAGCCCACGGAGCGCCCCAGGCCCCAGCAAGGCCTCTCCGGGAGGGCAGGTGTCCTGCAGAGGCCAGAGAAGGGGCCCTTCCCTCTACCCCCGCACCTCCCCACGGCCAATGCTCAGTGAGTGACAAGGAAACGCCAGTTCCTGCCTTCACGGCATGGCCCATCCCCACACTCCATGTGGCCACTGGCCTTCTGTGGGTCAGGGTGCCACACAGGCCCACGAGGTCCGCCCCCCCTGCCCTGGAGCACAGGCGCTCCCCAGTGGCCCTCCAGCCTCACAAGGCTGTGCAGACTTCACCGCCTGTCTCTGAGTCCCCACGCGGGGCACAGGCCTTGGTGGGGCTGGGGCCGGCCGTGGCCCGTTCTTCCCCAGGAGGACCACGGGGAGGACGAAACACATGCTCCCACCGCAGCCACCTGCCTCAAGCAGATTCGCCTCTGAACCCCTGGCAGGCCAGTGTTCTGGCCAACGCTGCTGTGTGCACGTGAAGACATTCGCTGCAGCTGGGCAGACAGACCGATGGGAAAAACAGAGGGTCCAGACAGATGGACAGACGGGGAGGCAGACCCGGGAGGCGGCAGAGGTTGGTACAGAAGCCGGCAGGCAGAGGGAGCAGCAGCCACGGCGGGCCTGTGTGCAGACGTGAGGCCCTCGTCATCCCCGGAGAACCCTGAAGATGCCAGGGGCGGGTCTGAGCAACGATTCAGAGGGAGCACCCTCAGCGCTGGCAGAATCCCCCACATCAGTTCACAGGTCAGGCACCCCAAAACACTGCTTCCTAGGCCACACCCGCCCCCCAGAATGAGGTAGAGGGCATCCTGTGCAGGGAGGGCGGTGGGGGGTGCCGGGGCTCCTCCCCAGCACTGACGGCACACGCAGGCAGGATGCTTGGGGAAGCTGCTGCCCACCGGAAAGCCCCAACCACCCCACTCCATCCCACCCCCGCATCTCACAGGTGCGAGCTGCCTCAAAGGCATGAGGGAGACGGGCCTGGTTCCAGCCCTCTGGGACCCCCACCCAGCTTGCAGGGAGGCAGGGTCTGTTCATGATCTCCCTCTCCCTGCCCCTCCCCCTTCCAGAACCCGGACTCAGGAACAGAAGGGAGGAACCGTGGTGGCTTTGGCCGCCCTCTGCGCTCCCAGAGGCTGACGGCTGACGGCCCGAGCTGCTCGCGTGAGCTCGGTGAGTACGCCCGCGAGGACCTTACCTGCACCTTTAAGCATGTCTACTCAGACCACGCGTGATCCACTTCAGGACAGGGGAGTGGACGCAGAGTGGCCGTTCCAAAGCGAGTCTCCCAGTGAGGCGCTGGAAGGACAGGGTGGCAGGTCTGGGCCTACCTGCCCCTGCTCAGGTGCCCCTGCAGTGTGCCAGGCAACTCCTGGGGGGCCTAGGAGCGCAGCCCTCCCCCCCATGCCTGTGAGCCCGAGACTGAAGGGAAAGCAGAAGTGGCCGCTCTTCATAAGCTGCTTGTGCCAGTGGTGAACCCAGCTGAGTTAAAGTGACACCTCCATGTCAACTCCGTGTCAGCACCGTCTGTGGGGTGCTCTACCTTCCGTCAGGATGGCAGCCCAGGACATGGAGGACCAGTGAGGTGCAGGCCGCAGAGTGTAACTCCGAGGACAGGAGCCTTGTCTGCCGCAAACTTTACTCCTGCCCCTGAAGACCACACGCCGGGAGAGGGGCCCACAGGGCCGGCGGGAAGCCTGTACTGGACAGGCCGTAAACTCGGCACGGCGCACGCCTCTGTCAAAGCTGATGCTAACAAGGGAGAAGCCGTAACCACAGCTAACAAACTTCGCCTACAGATACAGTTCACAGCATCACGACTCAGCTGCCCCGCCGGCCTTCCAGCTGAGGCCACCGGGGTGCTAACGGTGTTTTCGGGAGGGAACGGCCTGCACGCAGGGCAAGGACTGCAGAGCCCGCCCCTGCGCCCCCTCCACCAAGGCCACCTGCACCCCACCTGGGCCACATTCCTGGGCCGCCCTCTGCCACCCTTCATGATACATCTGGATTGCTAATTCCTTCCAAGAAACAGTCCCAGGGCCGGGGCGCTGGCCTTCTGGCCTCTCTGGCTGAACAGCCAGTTAAAGGTGGTTAAGTACAAACACGGAAGTTATTCATGAGTTTCGTTACAGAGGATTTCTTGTGGGCATCTGGTAAGTCTATCAAGAAAAAAAAAACTCATCGTAAAAAGTTCCCTGAGCCACCTGTCACCACACTGCCCAAAGGCCACTGGGCTGGGGACCCCCGGTGCTCCCACTGGTAGCCAGACAGGAAGGGCCCGCAGACAGGTGTCCTCAGGCCTCCGGGGCCCAGTCCACAGGAGAGACTCCACCAGCTCCAGGCAGGGCGCATGGCAACAAGGCCGGGGACCTGGCAGCCATGTTTCTCCTGCCCTGTCTTGCCTACAGGTGGGTCACACCCAGGCCGCTCCAGGCCTTGGCCACTTCGACAGCTCCTTTCTGACTGCCTCCCTCCACCCCGCTGCTCCCAGCATCCCAGCCCACCCCATCCCACCGGACACCCCCTCGGCCCACCACCGGCAGAGTCCCCACTCCCCCTGGGGAGCTCCCCCCGGGGGACCCTGCATCTCCAGCCGTGCCAGGACTGCAGCTGAAGCTTTGGGAGTGCTTCCCGGGAGCAGTGGCTACTGCAGACCTCTGCAGGTGCCCGCTTGGGCCTCGCCGCAGCCCCGTGCGGGTGCCAGCACCCAGTTACCGGGGAGGAGACAGGCCCAAAGGGCGAGGGACACAGGGCTGCAGCCCAGCATGGGACACTTCCTCCCAGAGCTGGTGACGCAATGTCACCTTGGGGCTGGGACAGTGGCAGGAGTGGGAGGGGAGGGGCACGAGCCCCCCCTCACTTGTTTTGTGGTGTGGTGTCGAGCGTCCCAGGAATGTGCCGCCCTGGTGTGCAGCTAAATCAAAACCCAACCAATTCAGGCAGGGTTGGTTGGTTGGTTTCTGTACCTCCCCCTTTCCTTCTCAGATGGAAAAACCTGCTTCAGGAAGGGACTGTTAACATAATCACCTGAAGCATTTCCACCTTAGCAAAAGACTGGGAGGAGCAGGGACCTCTTAGATGCCCCTTCCCGCTGTTTCCTGTTTCCGGGATGCCAGGCACGGATTTGCTGGCCAATCTCTTGATGCCTGTAAATGGCCCATTTCCACTTTTGAAATCAAAGACCCCATCCCCCACTGTCCTTTGTCCAAAATGACATATATACCCAAGTTTGCTTCAGTGTCTTTGGAATTTCAATGCTTATGGGAATTCCTCGTGCACATACATTAAAACTTGGTTTTCTCCTGTTTATCCACTGTATGTCATTGGAATTATTCGACCAGCCAGAACTAAAGGGGTTGGGGGACATTTCTGGCCCCCACAGTGGAAGATGCCAGACAGGCAGCTGGACACAGGCATCTGGGACTTGTGAACGGGAGTCAGCCAGGGGAGAGCAGAGGGCGGCTGACCGAGCGGAAGGGAGTGTGCATGTGCTCTGAAAGGGAGCATGGGAGCTGTGCTTGCTCTTCTTAATTGGAGAAATTCAGACCTGGCTGGATGGAGCATCTCAGTTTAGAGCAGCCCTCACCTCGCCTGCCCTGCGTGCTGCACAGCCGGCAGACGGAGCGGAGTGCAGACTCGCAGTGGCAGTGGACCCACAACTTCCCGCCACGCCACGGCCTCCGCTCACTGGAGCGGAGATGGCTCATACACAGGCTACCGAGAGCCGTCAGGGACTGGAACTGCTCACACTGAAGCTGCACCCTCTTTACCGGAAGGGTGCAAAGAGGTGATTTCACAAATAGGTGGGACGCTGGGTCTCTCCCAGCTTGGGAGAGCCAGGCTGGCCTGCCAAGAAGCCTGGGGCCGACGCCCAGAGCAGACAGGCTGGAAAGGAGCCCTGGTCCTGCCTTGAGAGGAACTAAGTGGCCACGTGGCAGAGACCCGCAGGGACCCCAGGGCATGTGGCCTCTGCAGAGGTGGCCTCCAGGGAGGCTGGTGGTAAACCCTGGAGAGCACTGGCAGCCTGGGGTCCTCCAGCCCCACCAGGCAGGCAGACTCACTCAGAGCAAAGCAGGCCCTTCAGTGACCCCCCAGTCCCCCCGAGTCAAGAGCCAGCCAAGTGCCATCTCTGCCCAGCAGGCTCAGGGCCAAGATTTCCACCTGCCACTCCCAAGCCTTATCTCAGTGTGACGCTGTTCGACTGCTCTGGATACCTCGCTCCCTCTGCGGCCCTCACCGCCCTACGCTCTCCCACAGGCAGACGGGAGCACCCCAATGTTGCCACCATAAGCACGCTGCGGCATGCGCTCTAGTGCCAGGGACAGAGGCCCTGAATCCCGCGGGTAGTTGCTGCTAACTGGGGTCACAACGGGAACCCCAACAACTACCCCTTGGGGTTTATATCCAACATGCTCCTCAGAGAGCCAGTCCCGCCCACAGCCAACCCCAGCTCAGTCCACCTGCTTCTGCAGCACCGAAAACCCCGGCACACTCAGACGCACTCAGACTGCTGGCCAGGCCCCGCGGCCTCCAGGGAGCCGAGGCAGACTCCGCGGCTGGCCCTGCAGGGTCCAGGGCCTCGGCTCCAGGGCAGGGCCCCTCAGCAGGGAGAACCGCGCTGCCTATGTGTTGGAAGGCCGTGAACACTCCCCAGAGCAGACAGAAAATGGGGTCTTCTTTGTATTTCTGTGCAGAAGAGGCCTGGGGCTTTTGCCAGGTTTTCAAAGGAGCCCATGACCGAACACAGGTTCAGAACCGCCAAGGCAAGGAAGCGGGGAGGAGGGGTGTGCACGGGCTCCCTCAGCTGGGTAGAGGAATTTTTGCCTCGAGATGGTTATTATGTAATCTTTTCATAATTTTTAAAAGTCAGTCCTTCCTTTTGTAGTTTCCTTTAGAACGGAATTGAGCAATTTAGGTTCATACACAAAAAAACGCAGGTAAAAAAAATAGAAAGATGGATTTTAAATTTAGGAAAAACTATCAGGGCCAGCCCAGGTTATTACAGAGCTAAGAATCTTCTGGACCTCATGAAACAGTGACATCAGAAACTACAGATTAAGCCACTACTTCCAGAACTGACCTGAAAGGAATGCACAAAAGGACAGACTACAAGTGAACTAACTGGCATTCTGTGAAGTGCAATGCCTGCGGGCGGGCCGGCCGACCGGGGGACAGTGAGCATGCTCGGAGTCTCTGCACGCGGTGTCAGCTCGCTGTTTTGAAAGTGACCCAGGACAGCCCGAGCAGCAGAAAGCCTGAGTGAGGGAGAAACCAGGTCAGCAATGCACTGGTCTCGCGTTTCATAACCAAACAGGAGCTGCGATCCAGATAAGACCTTAATCTGATCAGCACACTGGGGTACACAGGGTCCGGGCAGGGCCTCTCGCCCCCAGGGTCGGGATGCAGGGTGCGCCTCCCCACCGTCTGCCTCCGCCCTCCACCCAGCGTGGGTGTCGGGTTTGGACGCGGCTCTGACGGGGCTGCTCCCCATCCAGCCCCACTGCGCGCCTGCTGCTGGCGTTGCGGCCGGGGGCTCAGACTGCCCCTCAGGTGAACTCAAGGCTGCCCAGGAGGCAGGAAGGGAGGAAGTCGCCATCCACGTGGGACCCGAAAATGCCTGGGAACAGCGACAGCCACACCAAGCACACTCAGCCTGCATCTCTCAGCCCCCGTGGCCAATGCAGTGCCTTCCTCCTGCCACCTCTTCAAGACCCCCAGTTACCAGAAACCTGTAGCCATTTGCTCCCACCAAACAGGAAACCATGCCAGGCGGCCGGAGGGCAGAGAGGCTGCTCCCTCATGCCTGTACCGGGCAGCTGAGCGGAGGGGGGGGCGGGGGGGGGCAGGACGGTGAAGGCGCGACAGGTCACCCCCTCCCACAGTCTTTTTCTCCGTGGTTCCCATATAGACCTGCCCCAGCTGCAGGCCCCTGGGCCTTGGGGCGGAAGGCTCCCAGGCCCCAGGCCCTCCGCAAACCCCGCCCACCCTCGTGTGGCCCTTCCCACTCTCCACTGTCTGCGTGCAGAGGCCAACTGCTTCCTGGCAACAGAAGGACACCACATGCACAGCAAGGGTGACTCTCTGGGACACACACAGGGACGCTGATGCCATCAGGGACCAGAACTGTGGCCACTACACAATCATGAAGGGCCACTCAAGAAGCTCTTGGTCAGTCTGTTATCGCATCAAGTCTGGAAGCAGCAGCCCTGAACAGGGTCCCCAGCTGCTAGACCACAGGGCGTGTGTGTAGACCCTGGCCATCAGGACCCTCAGACAAGGGACCCATGTGCCCTGAGGGACAAACCACAGCAGACCACACTGCATGCAGTCACTGGGGACAGTGCAGAGAAGACAGAACTTAGAGGCCACTCCACATGCACCGCAACCACAGGCCCAGTTAATTAATGCACATTAACAACTCACTGTACAGGCAGCGACCCGCTTGTATCAATCACCCCCACGGGCGAAGTGGGAAAGACGCACGCGCCACACCACGGGTGTGAGGCAACCGGACGCTCTGCCGCCAGCCAATGCCCTGCCAGCTGGGGGCAGGGGGTGTGCCTAGGAACGAAGACTGCATGTATTAAGAGTTTTGCAATTTAAAAAAAAAAACAACAAATCTAGACAAGATCTTCTTGGCGTAAAAGTCTGCAGATGAAAAAATGAGCAACAGTGGGTTGGAAAAAAGTCTGGTTTGTGGCAAAACGTACCTGGCCAGGCCCCACCCCGCCCTGGAGGACCCTGAGCCCGCAGGCCAGGCTCTCTCGGGCCGCAGCCCCTCCATCAGCACACACCCCACAAGCGAAACGGCAGGGCCCTACCCGGCTCCAGACACTCTGGAAAACCAGTGCTGAGCGCCACTGGAAGTCCCATTTGCTGACTCCCTCCAGGGGTCAGCCACGCCCAGGCCTCCCCCTCTTAACCCTCCAGGGGCACTCCCGCCCTAAGCAGCCTTGTGCAGAGGAAGTAACAGCTCCCTGCAGGGGAGGCAAGCACACCATCACCATCACCGCTCTGGTTCATGTATTCTTCTGCTGTAGCCTCTGCTTAGGCTGAAACTCCTTTCGTTTCTCCCACGGTCCCCAGTGCATTCATTTTCTGGTGGAGATATTCAATCAGGAGAAAGAATTCCAGCTGGAATCCTGAAGGTCTCCGGGCCTCAGTTTTCTCATCTATAAAACGGGCTACCACTGCTTCTGCACAGAGAGTGCAGCTGGCACATTCAGAAGTTAACTCGGAATCTTGGTGGCAGTTCTCACAGAGCCCGGCCCCGCCACGTACTCACTGGCGTCTGTGGGACTCCTGTGGGGCCACAAGGGCCTCCGAAACACTCAGGGAGGAGAGATGGCACCCGGGCTCACCAACGCCATAGCACAATGCCGCCGGTTCTCAGGGTGACTCGGTTTCCTGGAACTAATCTTTAGGGTCCCCCCCTCCATGTGGTCAGATCACCGGATGGCCTTGTAAGTTCAGAAACTGTTCCCTCTGGATTCTTCCCTGTAAATACAGTCTGCTCGGGACCCCTGCCCCTATACCTAGGTTACTGAGGTCAAGTGCACCCGGAACTTCCCTCCAGCCGCACAGCAAGCCATGCCATCAGGGAGGTGGGCCTGGGATCCCGGCCCAAGTTTGAAGGCCTCCAACCTGAGGCAGGGCTATGTGGGCAGAAATAAATCCCCAGATGGACCGGGTTCTGAGGGATCATGAGGAAATCCACATGAAAATGGTTACTCTTTTCCAAACCCATATCATAAGCCGGCAGAAACCACGGCCTGCGTTTCCTGGCTCCCAGGTTCCCCACAGACCCACAGAACCCCATCGAAACCCTATCTGAGCCTCGCACCACAAACTGACACCATCCGCGGCACCCCTATCGGTGCGCAGCCTCACCAAGGAAGCTGCTCAAACCGTTGGGACAGACAGAGGACAGACTGATAACCAGCGGGGTGACAACGCCACTGGGGCCGGGCCCCGGGGACACTTGCAGCCATCACCCGGCTGCCCTGACACTGACGGATTCCATCTCCTCTAATGTAGGTTTGAATTCTTACTGTCACTGCCACTGGCTGGCTTGTGACTTGTTGAAAACATGGTCCCACTTTTGTTCTGCATTTGATTAGTGTTGAACATGACACTTTTATGAAGAGTGACCAATGTTTTGCACAGTCACAGCACTGAAAAGACATGATATCCCCAACTGCAAAATCCATTCTCAATGCGCCAGCAAAACCCAGCTCCTCCTGCGGGTGGGGGCCTCCCATGCCCCGCCCCCACCCCCAGCACTAGCAAAGACCTAACACCCCTCAGGTGGGCTTCAAAGTCCACACCCAGGCCTGGCCACTTACTGCATGGCTTTGGGCGAGTCACTTAACCTCTCTGGGCCTCTTTTCTCCCTCTGCAAAACACAGGTAACACAGCACAGCCCTCGCCAGGTTCTGCAGAGAGAGAACGGGGCCAAGTGCTCGGCACAGGCCCGGGCCTCCATTTGGCATTTCCCAGGGCTTGCTGAATGCTAGGGTCAACCCTTGTCGCACTGTCCAGGTCAGAAGCTGAAGCTCGGACCAGTGGGCGGCTCCTGGGCCAAGGACGCAAAGCTGGGGTGGCCCAGCCAGAGCGTAAATGCGCCCTGCACAGGGGGCAGGCCCCACCGCATCCTCTTAAGAATTAAAAACACTTCGAGGGTGAGCCAGGCATGTTTGGGAGGCCCCAGGTAGGTGTCCCTCCCTGGCCCCACCAGGCTCCTGGGCCCGAACTGGCACATCAAAGAGCAGGTAGTCTGGACTCTGCAACCCACCCCAGCACCAAATCAGAGCTGCCTTTGCGTGGGGAGTGGGGCCCAGAAGGGGGCACAGGACGGGAAGCAGCCCTGGCCCTGGCCTGTCCCGGAAGCCCTGGCTCTGTCCAGCAGAGGGTAGCAGTGAGCAGGGCGGAGGGGCCCCGCTCCCAGCTTGCAGTGCAAACGGTTTTACTGCAGCTTTACAGTCAGGCCTTCCCCGGACTTCTGCTTCAGGCAGCGCCATGCGCTGGGACTTTGTGTGTGGGAGTCAAGCCCCAGGTGAGGGGGGAGAGGCTAGGACAAGTGACCCCCTCCGTGCAGAGTCTCTACGGCAGCCCTGGCCTTTCTCTAAGCCTTTGTTGTAAGAACCGGAAACCCTGTGCTCAGTGTCAAGGTCCAAGAGGGCGTGGACGAGGAGCTGTGCTTTAGGGCCTCACGGGGCGCCGTCTTCAGGGCTATGGCTCCCGCCCCCCGCCCCCCGCCCCTGGGGTGGGTGAGGGCCGCCAGCCGGCCCAGTGTGCTCTGCACTGTCTAGGGAAACCACAGAAACCTCAAGGTGACGGAGGAAGCCCTTCCTCACTTCCCTGACCTCTGGGAACAAGGGCTAGCCTCACAGTCTGAGGACGTATCTTGTCCCCAAACACAAGTCCAAATTCATGGTGACACATTCTTCAGTGGATTCTTAACGGTCAGCCTGAAGACAGATGACAGATAAAACTTCCATTGGGCCTGCAAGACCAAAAGCCGAAGAGGTGGGTGGGCGCCTGTGTTCTTCCCGCACGAGGCTGGACTGAGGAGAGTCCAGGGAGAGAGAGGCCCCACCTGAGCAGCCCCTGGGAACGCTCGGCCACCCAGGGGCCCCCGGCCTGGCGAGGGGCGGCAGAACGCTCCTCCCGAACTGCTGCCTGAGAAGGAAGGCCAGCGGAGCGGGTCTCCTAGATCTCTGCAGGCAAACCTGCCCGACCCCAAAACGTTCCCTACTTCTAACACATCTTCCAGCACATTACAATTTAACTCAAGGCTCAGCCCCAGAGGCGTAAATTGTAACCCAACCAAATAAACTGCACTGCCGCCCGTCAAAGCACGTGCGCATTTAGGAAGCGCATCCTCTGCCCTCCGACACGGTGCACCAGGAAAGCCTGCAATGAACTGTCGCAGACAAATGGAGCAGCAGGGAGGGCCTCGCCCCCATCCCCCAGGTGTGGTGACAGAGCACGTGGTAACACAAAGGCCTCCTGGCACTCTCAGGTGTGGGCGCTCAGACAGGCTTACGGACCCTCCATCTCCCCACTGCCTGCTGCTGAACTGAACTGCACGAGGTCCCCGTGCTGGGAGTCCAGGCCCCCGAGCCCCCCTCCCTCCTTAATCAACGGAAGGTGCTCTGCACCTGGAATGTTCCAGCAATAAGGATGCAGCTGGCACCAAGGGCAGTTCAGTAATTCCCTCAACCAAGGCACCTTCAATGGACCCCACTGAAGGCGTGTTATCTTGTGCATTTAGTACTTAATTCCAGGTGTGCCTCGGAGACAACGTGAGCCGGGGCCCAGACCACAGACTCCAAGTGTGGCAGGAAAGCGAGTGGGCACCTGCGTGCTGGTGGAGGGTCTGGCCCTCAGGTTGCCAGTATCACGCCTGTAGTGGACTGTGGCCGAGTGAAGTTGCTTCTCGTACGCACACCCTCTGCGCCCCAGCTGGGGACCAAACCCCCGACCCAGGCACATGCCCTGACTGGGAATTGAACCGGCGACCCTTTGGTTTGCAGGTCGGCACTCAATCCACTGATCCACACCAGCTAGGTAGAAACTACGTCTTTTACAGCTATTTAAGATTAGGGAGAAAAACTTTAGATGTCAACTTAAAATTGTGCTCCCAGTTTTTAGCTATGTTACAGAACACGAGCAGAAACACATGAAGGTGGCCCCGAGCATGTGCGCGGCTCAGGGAGTCAGGCGTCGCGGCTGGGTTCCTGGTCAGAGCACGTGCCTGGGTCAGGGATGTGGTCCCTGGCTGGGGTGCAGAGGGTGCGCACGATGGCAACCAACTGATGTTCCCCCCTTTCTCCTTCTCTTCTCCTTGCTCTGACAGGAAAGGAAACCTTCAAACAGAACTCCACGAAGATGGCTGCTCTGCTCTGAAACGGGCGCAACCGAAGCGTCACGGCGCCGCCCCTGCCCTCCCCGGGGCTGCTCACTCCCCAGGCCCCCTTCTGCGGGGGGGGGGGTGTCACACTCTCCCCTCAAAATAACTCGGGAAGAGATTCCGTCCCCATTCCAAACCAAAAACCATACTCTTCTGGAGAAATGCATTTCCTCAAACGATGACTGAAATGTTGGCAACAAGGAAGGAGCTTATTGGTTGCTGGCCTCACGACATCCGCGGGGTCGCATCAAGTTGTTCAATAAGACTTGTGTGGAGAAGCACCCCGACCACCGCCTCCAGACCAGACAGGCCCGGGCTCCACCCTCCTCGTCATCGGGTTGAAGGGTTTGCTATGTACTTGACACCCAGGAGCTTCCTTGGAAATGGGAAGACTCTGATCGCCAACGAAGCCAATTGGCTCGGGGACGCAAAGGCAAACCCTGGGGCAGGCGCTGCAGCAAATGCAGCCGCGAGGATGCCGCTCAGCAGGACCCCAGGTGGAAGGGCCCTTCTGAAGGCAGGGAAAGAACGCGCCTCTGGGCACCGGGCACGGGTTCAGGAATGCAGCCTCCCTCCCAGCCAGCAGAGCCCTTCGGCAGCTTCGGGAGGATGAAAACACCAAGGACCTAGGGCTGAACAATGCTCCCCTCACCTGGGCTTCAGGCCAAGCAGAGGTAGGCGGGCAGGTAGCCACGCTTAATAACCCGATAAGGCTCTGCCAATCCCTTCGGCCTCGAGAGGACCTGCCTGGGGACAGCGAGCATTCTTACTGCTGCCTCTGGGGGCAAGTGCGTGGCACCACTTGTACCCCTGGGCTGGGGGTGCACAGACTCTGCTCTCGCCTCAGGTTGCAAAGCAGCCGAACAGAACTTAGAGCCCTCCTCCCCGCCTCCAGGCGCGTTTCATTTTCCAAGCTCTCTCAGAAAACCGGTAGAAGCAGACCCGCTTGCTTGTGTTTGGAGGGTGCTGCTTTTTTTTTTTTTTTTTTCCAACTAGTAGAGGGCACAGACCCTCCACCAGCAGGAAGGCTCTGACTCGCCTTGTTGGGATGGTCTGGAACGGAGCCCACGACACCTCTGAGGTCTGCCTGGGATGGCTAACTCAAGAAGAGCACACTCGCCAGGTGGCCGCACCGGCGGCCACCCCAACTCCAGGCATCCGCACCAGGCCCACACGCGGCAGTGGTGGGGGAACGCGAATTTCACAGGAAACCAAGAAGTGCTGTCGCCTCCAAAGTCTGTACATGTTTAGTCTTCTTAAAGTGCCTGCTCTAAAAGTCACTTGCTGAGAAAGCGGGTTCACAAACACTGGTAGGCCCCCACCAGACATGCCCAGTGTCGCCACCACCCCAGTGGCAGTGGGCGGACACGCTATTGTGCAGGCCAGCAAAGGCAACTCGGCCAGCTTCCTTCGCGCACAGTTACGAGGTCCGCCATCTCCCAGGTCCTGAAAGTGCCCGATTTCACAAAGGCCTAGCATTTGATACCCTTAAAAAAGGCGGGCGGGAGAAAGGCCACTTGAAGCACGTTCTGAAAGTTCCACATCTAAAAAGATCCTTGTTCACTGATTTGGCGGGGTAATTAAGCTAATTTAAACAAGGGGGCCTTGTCTGGGCACGGTGGGGGAGGGGCGGCAGACTGGCCTCCGCGGGAGGCCCCCCACAGCAGGAGCGCTGGCTCCAGGGGTCCTCTCCTACCCTTTCCATTCTCCCTGGCCACGCTTCTCCTGGGAGGCCTTTTCCTCCTCTCTGGTCAGATTTCCACTCAGCAGAGCGAAAACGCTCTCACGTTTCCTGGCTCGCAGGCGACCTCACGGTGCTGTGCTGGGTGCGTGCACCTTCATCAGGGCTGCCCTGCTGTGATCACAAAAACCTGGGGTCTACCAGACGAGGCCAGCGGGAAGCAGCACCCTCCGTGTGCGCAGTAGGAACACGGCTTCCAGCATATTCCAGCCCCACAAATTACAGGCTCGGTCTGCCAGGGTGTTTCCGAGGAAGGCACTGGCAGTTTGGGGTTTGTCTGCCACCTACAGCGCTCGCCAGTGGTCCTCGCTGCGCCAGCCCGCGAGGCTGAGTCACAAAAACCACCCCTGCCGGCTCCGCGGGGCCTCAGGGCCTTGGGACAGGAGTGCAGATGGTGACGGGGACAGCAGGCACTGCAGTCGGAAAAGGACAGCAGGGCCCGAACCCCAGCTCAGCCCTCCGCACTCCTGCCCACTGTCCCTCAGGCAATCCCACCACTCCAAGCGCTGGCTGCCTTCCTCCACAGGAGACCGGGGAGACGCCGCTGCGGCAGCACCCCCCACCCCTTTGCCTGCAGACTTGTCAGGGGCCTGGGTCTCCAGCTCGGACAGGGCAGGGTCCCAGACAACCCCCTTCCCACCTCCCCTCCTCTCCAGTGAGTGAAGTTGGAGGGCAGAGAGCCCGGGATGGTAAAAGCCGCAAACCGCCTTGGAGCTCACCCAGTCCAATCTCTGCTCGGCTTTCATGAAGAGTGTGACAGGGACCAGGGCTGCAGCACGCATCTCAGCAAAGGGGGCTGCACCTCTCCCAGGGCAGCCTCCCCAGGGGGCCCACCATCCACACCTACCACCACCAAACCCCTAATATGCATTTCAAAGGCCTCGCAAATGACCCACTCCTTTCCTTCCCAGCTGCTGCCCCTAAAAACAATGACCCTGAATGGGGCTGAAATCCTCCATTTTTGAGACAACCTATTTCCCCACCCTCTCCGCAGAAGCACTTGCCTTCTTTGTCACGCCTGGGTCATCCCACCTGGAGCCCGCTTAGCTCCAGGCCACCACCGCTGCCTCTCTCCTCCTGGCAGACTCTGCAACATCTCTCCCAGCAGTAAGTACACTCTGACTCTAGCTCTCTAATACGTAATTCAGATCTAGCAGGAAATCATCCACATTTGTGAAAGGAGGCTGGGGGCTACTGTTTCTGATGTCAAGCCATGTGTCACTCTTCTTAATCAGTAAACCAATCCTCCAGCTTTTAATTTTCTTCATTTTTTCCCCTCAAGCACAGAACAGTAGAGATGAGAGGCCCTACCTGTGCGTCCAGGCCGGGCAGGGGCGGCGGCAGGGAAGGAAAGTGTGGGGCACTCTCTCCTGAGCTGGGTTGGCCGCCTGCGTTTTCCCAGTGGAAACGGCTTGGGTTCTGGCAATCGCTTGACCCTGAACTGCTTCAGTCACTCATCTGCACCCGCCCCCCTTCCCAGGCCCTAGGCTAGGAGACACCCCAGTACACAGAAACTACAAGGCCCCTCTCGCTGGAGTCAGCTAAGGTACCAAAAACAAACTCACACTCCCTAGGAGACCAAGCGCCCCTTCCCACTCCTCGCAGACCACCATCTGCAACCTTGTAGAAACTGTAAGTGTGCCAGGAGGCTGTGCTTTTTTCCAAACTGTCCCACCCCACCCCCGATTCTGACATGCCTCCCCAGGAAAAGTGTGGGCTGGGATGCTCCCTGGGAACCCCATCAAGAGCAATACACCTTGGGGAGGAAGGGGTTAAGCCCCAGAGCTCTAGGAGGACGCAGCTCCGGGAAGGGCAACTGGGGCTGAGACGCAGAGAAAGTGAGGGGCTGGGGCAGGGGCTGGCTGCTCTCCTACAGGGTCAGGGTCGGACTCGGCCGCAGGAAAGAAAGATGCCTTCAAAGGTGCAGGCAGGACACACCCGCTGCCTGAGGAGCAGCGGGCTCGCGGTCTGCGAGCACCCGCGGGCCCTGCAGACCGCGCGCGTGCCGCGGGCGGACGCGGAGAGCTGGCCCGCCGTCCAGAGGAGGGGCTCCGGGTGGAGGCGCAGGGGCGCAACTCCCAGAAGTTGCGGATGTCAGGCCGAGAAGGCTGGGCAAGGTCGGGGCCAAAGGGGCGAGAAGCCAGGCTTCTCTGGAAGTAGAGAAACCTGAAGCGACGGTGGGGATGCTGAGGGGGGCGGCGGGGGTCAGGGTCCAAGGGAAGGTGCCCACCTCAGGGTGGGGACCCGTAGTACGCCAGGAGGCTGAGGGACGCGGACGAGGAGGGGCAGGTGCAGCCCAGAGAGAGAAGGGAGGGAGTTAAGGGTGAGGACGGGTGTCCGGACGGGAGACGGCGTCCCGGCTTGGCGTGGGGGTTCCCTCCCTGAGGAAGAGACCCCGGGAGAGGGGCCGCGGCCGCGCGGAGGTGGGGGTGGGGAGGCGGCAGGTGCCTGGCGCCCAGGTGCGGGGCGCCCAGGTGCGGGGCCTGGGCCGGCAGGCGGCCGCTCACCTGTCTCCTCCGGCCGGGGCCGCGGAGGCGGCTGGGCGGCCGGGCCGAGCCGGGCCGAGCGGCGGGGTTGGGGGCGGCGGGGGCGCGGAGCCCCGGGCGCTCGGGAGCGGTGGCTGAGGCGAGGGCCCGGCGGCGGCGGCTCGTCGGCGGGCCGGCCGGGCGGTCAGTCAGCTAGCCACTGGGGCACTGAGCGAGCGCTGTGAGAATGCGGCCGGCGCGCTGGGACAACGCCGCTTTATCGGGTCGGAAACAGCCGCCGCGCGCCGCTTCCGCTGACGCAGCGCCGGCCTGAGCTCATGACTATGCAGCAGCCGCCCCGGGAGGCAGGGGCGGGGCCTAAATCGCGCGCGCTCATTGGCAGCATGTATCCCCGCCCACAACACCGCCCCGCCCCATCTTCTTAGGCCCCGCCCCGGGAAAAGCCCCGCCCCTGCCCGCGTCTCACCTCCCGGCTCCAGAGAGCCTTGTCTCGCGCCCCCAGCCCAGGCTCTTCCTGGCCCGAACACCCGCCCCGCCCCGCCCCAAGAGCCCTGGCCCCGGAACCCCAACGCATCTCTCTCCTTTGCTGCAGGAGGTAGAACCCTGCAGCGCCCGCCCCTCCCCTGTTTACCCTGATCCCTACGTCTCCCCTAATGCTCTCCTCGCAGAGGGGCCCGGAGAGCCTCGACCCCCGCCAGCAGCCTGGCCCATCTACAACTACCCTCCTTCCATCACCACCACCCCGCGCGCGCGCGCGCACACACACACACACACACACACACCCTTCCCCAGGTGCGGCAGCAAACACTCCTGGTTTCCCCATCCCTGTCACATCCTCCTCAGACCCCCTACCTCGCCGCGGGGCACTTCCCCCTCTGCACTATTCTTCCATCTCCCGGCCTCCCTTCCAGCCCTCTAGCCCTGGAGAGCTGGGCAGGACCCCAGATGGAGCCTTTCACTTGCCGCCTGGCCTATGCCAGTGACACCCATCTAATGTCACCACGAAAGCAGATTGGCTATAATTCCTAGGATGGGACTGCTGGGAACCCAGGGGGATAAGGTAGGAGGAGGCAGCTTGACAGAGGAGCATGATATAGCCACCTGAGGTCAGACAGCCGGGCCCTCCACAGGGCTGAGGTGGCTTTGGAACGGTTACCTCACCTCTCAGAGCCTGGGTGCCCTTATCTACAGATACCATAAGACCCATCTCTTGGGGTTGCTGAAGGGACTTAGAAATAAAGGTGCCCTGCACCACCTCCAGAGCAGCTAAAAGGGGGAAATCTGACAACACCAAGTGTTGGCAAAGCAGTGGAGCAACCGGAACTCTCAGATGCTGGGGACAGGCTTGCAACGTGATGCAGCCGCCTTGGAACTTTGTTTAAACCCCATGATCCGGCAATTTCCCTCCCAGATGCATACCTTACGCGATCATATTTCTGTTCATAGCACTGCAGTTTGTAATAAACAAAAATTGGAAACTGCCCAAAATGCCCATCCATGGTAGAACGGATACATTAATTGAGTTATAGTCATGCAAGAGAAGGACAGCAAGGATGATGAGTAATCTACAACCACACACAAAAACATAGATGACTCTTACAAGTGATTCTGAGGAAGGAAAATAAGCCAGAACCCAAAGAATATAGGATTCTATGGAAATAAAGTGGTAGAAACGTATACATGTGGTGCAAGTCAGCATAGTCGTTAACCTAGGAGGAAGGGGTCCAGATTCAGGACAGGAAGGGGACAAGGAGGAAGTGTCTGGGGTGCTGGGAAGATTCAGTTTCTTGATCTGGGTGCTGGTTACATGGGTGTGTATGTGATACTTCGCTGAAGGATTAATAAGAACATCAGCGGTGTACGTAACAGCCCAAAGTGGCACCTGACACGTTGTGGGTGCTCATGACTGTCTCCCGACCCCTCCACTGGGGTTTTGCTCCTGAGGCCAGAGGACTGAAGCAGAGGCAGTGCTAGCTGTGCTGTGTGCCAACTGCATGACCTTGGGCACCTGACTTAACCTTTCTGAGTCTTCATCTAAAAATGAGCCTTCTGATAGCACCTAGCTCACAAGTTGTCCAAAGGATGAAATAGTACTTTCTGAAAAAAAACAAAAACAAAACTTGATACAGTAAGGAACACAGAGCAAGGACTTAAAAATTTTGTTTAGTTATTTGCTAAACAGTAAATGCTGGTATTTATTGCATCTTCTTCACTTTTATTCACTCAGCGACCAAATACTGAGTGCCTACCATGTGCCGTCTACTGTGCCAGATGCTTTGATTAGAGCTGGCAACAAAATCTGCCCTCCCTCCCGAAGGCTCCTGGGCAGAATAGGAAATGCACGTACCGAGGGCAAGGGACGGCTCGCTAGCCTTCGTGGCCATGGGGCCCAGCAACGGTCTGACCAGCAGCAGGTGCTCCCTAAGAGCATCTGTGAAAATAGTGGAATGCCTGTATAAAAGTGTGTGCTTATGCTTTCGTGTGAATGAAACCTGAAGGCACACTCGAAGCCAGAGATGCGGCAACATTAGATTAATTTACTTGAGTAACCTGAAGTTTGACAGAGATTGGACAGAAAGCAAAGTTAGGAGAGGCGTGGCCCCAGTGTGCATCGGCCTGAACACTCATATGTGTGTGTGTACACGTGTGTATGCGTGTATCTGTGCGCATGTGGGCCTGAGGCCCAGGGCAGGCCACTCTGCCAGCACCCCATCCCCCTGCCACCACCGAGAAGGTTGCTGCGGCCCCTCCGGCAGGCATGTTGAAGCCCTAACCCCAGGTGTGACAATAGTTGAAGGGAGGGGGGCCTCGGAAGGTAGTTAGGTCAGGAGGGTGGAGCCCCGTGATGGCATTAGTGCCCTTTTAAGAAGAGACCTGAGAGAGCCGGCTTCCTCTCTGCTAAGGCCGCATGCAAACATACACCACAAGGGGCTGCATGTGAACACAGCCAGGAGCAGGGCCCCCAGAGACTGACCATGCTGGCTCCCCGATCTCGGGTTTGCCAGCCTCCACAACAGGGAGAAATAAGTGTGGGTTGTTGGAGCTGCCGGGCTCTGGTATTCCGTGATCACGGCCCCAGCTGACTGCCGCACAGGGTGATGAGCTGCGTCTGTGGCCCCACCCGTGGGGCCCCCACCCAGCTCCTCCTCAGTCTATCTCTGAAGGGCTGGGCTCCCAGGCCTACAAGGAGAGTGCCGAGAGCCTGCCCTGTGGGAAGCCCTCTGGCCCCAGAGTAGGAAAGACTTGCACTCTGGCCTGGCTCCAGAGCAGGCCTGCCTGGGCCCTTACCTGTCGCAGGTATGCCCCCTGGGCGCTCTCACAGGCCCTGTGCTCCAGAGAGTTCCACACCTGGTTGGCTGCTCTGCTGTCACCATCTTTAAATTCTTTTATTTTTTAATTTTTACTTATTGATTTGAGAGAGAGAGAGAGGGAGAGGTCCACCTGCCGGTCCATTCATTCATTCATTCATTCATGCATGCATCCACTGCTGACTCTCGTATGTGCACTGACCAGGGATTGATCCTGCAGCCCTGGAGCATGGGGATGATGATCCAACCAACGGAGCTAGCTGCCCAGCCAGGACTTTAAATTCTTAATAATTTTCAACAAGGGCCCAACAAGTTATGGAGCTGATCCTGCGTGTCCTTTTGTAAGTACGTTGAAGTATGCTGACCTCCTAGGGCAATTGTGGGAAGCCTGGGGCATGACAAAGTCCTAGTCACTGCTCGTGTGGCCTTGCCTTCTCCCCACTGGACCTGTGGGCCTTTGGAGCAGGGCGTGTCCCTTTCAGCCTTGGACTCCCATGGCCTAAGAACTACTAAAATTATAACCTTAACCATTTCTGGAGGTCTGCCAGGAACTGCCTCCTCCAAGAAACCCTCCTGGGTGTCCTGCCCCAGAGGAATCAGTGGCTTACTCCCATGGACTCTGAGGCACTCCACCTCTCATGCGTGGATTAATGCTAAGACCCCTCATTCCAGACTGTAACTGGGCGCTGTTTGACTCCCTAGTGGCCTCAAGCTCTGTCCGATGGGCTAGTCCCAGCTTAGGTTTGCTGCTATAGCCCAGAGCCTGCCCGCTGCAGGGCTGCAGCCATGTTTGGATGGAGAGGGGGATACAGAAAGGGAGAGTAGAGGGATTTCTGAGTGAGGGCCAATGGAGAGCCTCTGTGGGCCCGTGGAGCCCTGAAATGGCATGGGCCGGTTTCAGTGGGCTCTTGCTGAGGGCCAGACCCAGGACTCGAGGAGTTCCCTACGGCCTCGTGCCTACATGGATCCAGAGCTTCCAACTTTGTCTTGTGACCCCACTGTGCTCGGGACCCCTACAGCAGAAGGCATGAGGCCCCTGTGACCTTTTAGTGCCCCGGCCCCCGATGCCAGGAGGCAGGGACAGATGGAAGTGCTGGTCTGGGAGACGGGGGCGGGAGGAGGAGAATTTGGGGCAGTTAGGAGTTGGAGAAGGAGAGGGCAGCCAGCAGACAGATTTGGAGTTACAGGGCCCGAGTTTGAACTTTGAACCTCAGTCTGAAATGGGGACCTAAGCTGAAGAGCGTGGCGTTCAGGAGCATAGACTCAGAGATGCCTTCCGGGGCTGGCACCCCAACCCCAGCCCTGCCGCTGACCAGCTCTCTGACCTTGGGCAGGTCGCTCAACCCCCTGGCCCTGGGGACCCTCAACTTCCCAAAGGGCAGAACAATAGCTTCTGCCTCTAGTCAGGCTGGTGTAAGAAGTGGATGAATTAGTACAGGAGCCCCCCTTATGCATGGTTTCACTTTCACAGTTTCAGTTACCTGAGGTCCAACCACAGTCCGAAAATATTACATGGAAAATTCCAGAAACAAAGAATTCATTGGTTTCCAATTGCATGCCATTCTGAGTAACGCGATGCAATCTCGCACCATCCCACGCCACATGCCGTCCCCCTGGGGACGTAAGTCATCCCCTTGACCAGGGCATCCACGTGTGGACGCTCCCTGGCCATTAGTCGCTTCGTGCCATCTCAGTAACCAGATCAACTGTGGCTATCTAAGTATTCGTGTTAAAGTAACCCTTATTATAGGCTTATCAAGTAACTTATCATTGTCCTATTTTATTATTAGTGACGCGTTAATCTCTTGCTGTGCCTAATTTGCAAATTACACTATCACATATGTCTGCATGTGCAGGGAAAAGCCGTGTATGCAGGGCTCGCTACCCTCCGCAGTGTCAGGCACCCACTGGGGGTCCTGGAATGCATCCCCGAGGATAAAGGGGGACTGCTTGATGCCGAACTGCAAGTCAGGTGGTCTCGGCATTGATTAGCAATGACCTCCAACTTTCTGCGTCCTGGGGGCTAGAAATGGAAGGGAAGTGGTGTTTGTGCAACTCAGTCCACTGGGACAGCTGGGGTTTTACTGTGATTAAAAACAATAAACAAGCCAACTCACTAACTGAGGTCCCTGCCACGCCTTGCCGGTCTCTGCAGGAGCCCAGGAAGGGGGGAAAGAGCCCAGGCGCTGGGACAGTGTCCCGACTGGACATTCTCTTTAGAGGATGCCTCCTCTGCTCCTTTGCAATCTGCCCTTTGCTTTTTGAGCAACAAACACTTTTGAAAACAAACTTTTGCCAACCTCTCAATTAGCATGCTTATTTATCACCAGGTAAGCCTGAGCACCTGCTCTGGGCCAGGTGGGTCACACGCACACGCGTGTGCATGCATTCGTTCTCGGGGTGGGTGGGCTTCCAGCTGTGCCCACCTGTCAGCTGCTCTGCCTCCTCTGATCCCACTTTCCTGTGAGCCCATCTCAGCGTGGCAGAGAGGGCAGAGGGCACTGGAGCCGAATTCCAGCTCTGCTGTTTCCCACGGCAATGTTGGGAAAAGCACCTCAAGTCTGTGAGCGCCTGGGGGGCCCGCACCCTGCAGGTCCCAGATCCTAGGCAAAGCAAGCCCCCCTGACCCCGCTGCGTGTGACAGAACTGGAGCCCTGAGAGGACAGCGCCTGCCCACATGTCCTGGGCTGGGAGGAGCCTCAGGGCAGCCTCAGCCCCAAGGGGGACAAACCCACAGCAGGACTTCCAGGTGCTCAAATTGCCGTGACAGCAGCAGGCTCCCTGAGGTTATGCAACCTTACTTTCCGGGGTCATGCAGCCACTTGGGGTCACATAGCTTCCTGGGATCATAAATCTTCCCAGGACATATGGCCACTTTGGGAGGGTCACAGGACTATCTGGGGTCATATGGCTTTCCAAGGTCATAGGTCTTCTTGGGGTCCTACAATTGCCAGGAGTCACATGGCTACCTGGTCATAGGGTGACCCAGGGTCATACGGCCACTTGGGGCAGCATAGCTACCCAGGTCAGAGGGACACCTGAGGACACAGGTGTGTCTCCTTGGAAGCTGGGGCTCCTCCCAGGCCGTCGCACTGCCCCCGTGTTCCCCCGTGGGTGGGCCTCGGTGCCTCCCCTGTGAGAGGACAGAGCGCTGGCGTCTACGGCAGGGGGCGCCTGAGGGAAGGGTGTGCAGGGCTCACCCAGCCCGGAGCCACTCCATGACTGGCTGCAAGGCCGGGGAGGCCCCTGTGGCTGAGGCGTGGCCCTTGCCCTCTGAGCCTGGCCAGAGCCAGAAGCTTCCCCCGGAGAGAGCAAGGGAGGTTTTTCACCAGGAAGAGGGGCGCCTTCCAGCCTGGGCAGAGGCCCGAAGCTGCACTACAGCTGTCTAGGGCGCAGTGGGCCCTGGGCCGGGACTGGCCACGTGGGGGCACCTGGACCGAGAGGGCAGCAGGCTGCACCCTGGGTGGGCAGAGACATGTGTGGCTCACCATGCTCTCTTTTTCCAGAGCTGTCTTGTGTTCCACAATCAAACATGTACCATCAGTGAAACAGTAACATGGGACACTGACTCAGCCAGGCTGGAGGGGCCTCAGGGCCAGCTGCAGACACTGGCCTCCTTCCTGAGGATGAGGGAGCCTGGGGGGCCTCGAAGGGGCTGATGGAGGTGCCCAGTGGGGCAGTGGGTGTCCCATGTACAGGCTGACGAGGCTTACACTCTGTGTGCGGATGACAGCGGCGGCCGTCCTGGAATCCCTACAGAGCTCATGGGGCCTTACCTCCGCCTGTCCCAGCCCCCTCGGTGCCTTTGGACAGATGTCTGCCTTTCCCTCTCCCCTACCCCGTCAGGGTGTTTGCTCCTTAAGCAGCAACACTTACCCGGAAAGGAATCCCCTGCTGCTGAGGGAGGACATTTCTGGGGGCAGTGGAGCCCCGCTGAGGGTTCACTAAGCCTCACACCGTGCCTGGCACGCCAGCCTCTCGGTCCCCTTACCGACCTGGGCCTCGGGAATGACGGGGGACAGGCTTCCTCCTAACTGAGTTCTTAGGGAAGCTGTCACTGCAGGTGGCCCCAAGTGTGGGGCAGCCTTCACACTGGTAAAAAGGGGCACCGGTGCCCAGGGACTCAGGAATCCTGGGGTGGGGACGGCACACACCAGACTGCCTGAGTTCCCGTCCCTGCTCTACCCCTCCCTGCTATGACCAGTCTCTTTGCTTCTGTGCACCTTAGCCATCTCATCTCTTAAACGTGTGCATGGGTTCAGAGCGCGCGCATGTCTGGCTCGGACTTGTGAGCCTGGGAATGATCGAGGACAAGTGCCACAGGGAGCTAAACACCAACAGGGTCCCAGCTGACCCGGGTCACCTAACACCCACAGCTGCCCTGGGCTCGCGCGCTCGTGTCCCTGGCTGCCGGAAGAAGCAGAGGCCCCGAGAGCTACGGTGGCAGGCCCCATGTCATGCAGGGGTACGTGGCCAAGGCTGGGATTGGCCCCCAGGCCGCCTGGCTCTGAGTCCTCGCACCCTCTGCCCACGGTCTCGGGGCTCACGGGGAGCCCTCAGGCCGTCGGAGCGGGAAGCCGCAGCGCTCACTGGGCCTCACCACCGCAGTGGCCAGGATAGGCGTGGAGAGAGGCTCGGGGCCCCTTCAGCTCGGTCCTGGGATAACACCGAGGCCCCAGATTGGGAGCCAAGTGGCTAGCGTGACCTGGAGAGGACGTAGGGAGCCAGCGCCCCAGGAAGGTGACAGGGTGGGGCATCTGGCAGCACTTCTCAGAATGAAGGGTGAAGGCAGGTGATGTGTGGGGCCACCCCACCCAGGGCCCCTGGCGCAGGACACACCTGCTGAAGTCAACAAAGGCAGGGTGGGCCTCTGGGGTGCTCTGGCCAGGTCATGGTCCCCAGCCAGTAATTAGCTCCAGACTCCCAACCCCACCCCTGCTTGACTGGCAGCCCTCTCATCCCACTGGGTTGATTCTCTCACCTCCTGCCTTTGCCCATGCTGCGTTTCCTGCCAGCAGCCCCTCCCTTCTCCCTGGTTCTACCTGTCCCTTGTGCGCCACCTCGAGGAAGTCATCCCAGACCACCCAGCACAAGGCAGTCCCTGCTTCCCCAGCACGTGACAGTAGTCAAGCTGGGCTTTATGGCCCGAGTCACGGTTTGCAGAGCCATCTGCACTTTACAAGGCCCTTCTCCGCCTGCAGTCTCACTGGAACCGCACAGAGGCCCTGTGGGCTCAGACGGTTCTTGTCCTCAGTTTGCAGATGGGAACCCAAGAAGTGAGGAAGGCCTGAGCTCATGTGGGGGTGTGACTGCACCGAAGGCCAACACTTCCTGAGGCCTCTCTGGGTACATAAGTCTGGCACACGTGATTTCCATGCATGGACCACCCGTGCACCCACCCGTGAATCCACTCAGTAAAGAGTGACTGAACACCCCTACATGCCAGGCACCATCACAGGTGCTGTGGAGCCAGCGATGAACACAGACCAACACCAGCCCTCCTCCTGGGATCCGCACCCTAGTGGGGAGACAGCGTGTGAACGAGTGACACAGTAAGTTAGGGGGGTCTCCCCCTCCCTGGATCACAAAGGAAACAGCCCCTTAGAAAGTCACCGAAACGGGGCACGCCCCGGTTCTGCTGTCCTCAGCGCACACACGCGTTCATTCGCCACCACAAATAGTGCCGCTCGGCTGCGAGGTGCCGGGGGTGCGCCGAGCATGTGCCCAACGCAAACAGTCTAAGTCCCGGCTCTCGAGGGACTTACATTCCAGTGGGGAGAGTGAGCAACGAGTCACTAGTAATGGAGCAGGGGCACAGACACGGAGGCTGGGGGCGGGGGCCAGGAGGGCCTCCCAGCAGGTGTGGAGTCAGGAGGGTCTAGACACAAGGGCCAGGGAGGTGGGGGGAGACACAGCGGACTGCCGTTCTGCAGGGTCTTCCCCGCGCCAGGAGAATGACTGAAAGGCAGAGCAGGGACCTCAGGGCGTCTGTTGACGGTGCTGGTGAGGACGCGACGAGGCGACTGGGTCCTGGGATAACACCGAGGCCCCAGATTGGCTGCTGGATGGGCCATGGGACCCAGTGCAGAGTCAGGACCAGTGGGGAATGCTGGTCTGGCCTCCTTTGGCCTCAGTTTGGTCACCCGGAAAATGGGCGCTGGGACCTCACCGCCCAGGACCGGGGAAGTTCGGGAGAGAAGCCGGTCGATGCTGGGCACTGGTCTAGGCTGGGAAGTGCCCAGTGCTTCACTAACAGCGGCTTGTGGTTTTAAACAACAGAGGGGCCAGCGCACTGGGCCCACAGGCAGGGACACTCCAACAATGGAGGGAGGGCCATCCTGATAAGGGCAGGAGGAGGGCCAATTTGGACCGAGGGTGGTGATCCTGTTGGGTGGCCGCTTGCAGCAGGGTCCTATGGTCTGACCTTGAGGTGGGACAGCTCAAGAGGAATTGCCGCAAGCAATTGGAGCCCAGAGCCAAGGACCAGGGTGCAGAGGGCTGACCCCGTTTCCCGAGGCAGTGGGGCCAGCAGGCCTGTGTTTCGAGGTGCTCACTGAGCCCCTCTGTTGCAAGGAGCTCTGAGTATGGGGCGCTTCCCAGGGTGGTCCCCTGGACAGTGACAGCATGCTGGGGGCGAGGAGACAGCCAGGTGGGGTGAGCTGATGCTGCTCTGGGCAGCAAGAGTGAAGTGGGAGGCTCGGCACCCTAACGTGCAGTCCTGGGAAGCCACCCCAGGTGCCCCTCTGACCTGAGCTGAGCCCCTTGCTCCAGCTGCCTACGGAGGAAGTGCTGAGTGCCAGGGCAGCTGCAAAGGAGGCGTGACTCAGTGAGCAGGGGCAGATGGGGTCAGAGTTCGGACCGGAAGACTAGAGTCGGGATGAGTTGCTGGTAAGATCAGGGCTTAATGCACAGTCCCGGTGTTGGGGAGAATGTCTGACAGGGGCAGGTCTTGGAATGTGAGCAAGGGTCAGGACGCAGGGCGAGACGGGCGCTGAGCCCCGGCCCGTCCCCAAAGCCAGAGTCCGGCCCGTGCCTGGGGTCAGGGTTTGGCGTGTCACTGGGTTCACAGCGCAGGGTGGAGCGGGTCTCAGTCTGTGACAAGGACAGGGCTAGTCTCTGGGAGGCATTGGGACTCAGCAGGGTATGCCCCCTCCTCGTAGAAGACTCAGGGCCCCCCGCTCTGCACAGCTCAGCCTGCTCTCTCTGCCTCGCTCTCATTGTGGACCGGCTACTCTGTGCCAGGTGCTGTTCCAGGCATCTCAGAGTCAGGCTTAAGGCAGCCCCAGCCCTGAAGGAGCTCCTGGCTCCTGGGGGGAGGGGCAAGGGACTCTGTCCCGTGTCTCCGTTGTACCAGGTGCTCCAAGACCTGGAAAGGAGTGGGAACGGATTTCCACCCAGGGACCCAAGGCTTCCTGGGGAAGGTTCTGGAGGCCAGTCCATTGGATGGACAGATGGGAGGGCACACCTTGTGGAAGGCACTGCTTGACCGAGGCTCAGAGGCAGGTTGGTTCAGCTGGTTGCCAAGGTGGGCGTGTCAGGTGTCAGGCTCTGGGGGCGGCTGTGGGCAAACAGGGCCAGCAGTCAGATGGTACCTGTCAGGCTGGTGTCTTCGGTCTGCAGGCCGGCACTTGGTCCACTGAGCACGCCAGCCAGCGCCGGGCAGGTGCCTTGGACAGAAAGCCATGTTTGCCATGGGCTCAGGGGCAGCCCCTGCCAGTTCCGCCCAGACAACAGTGAGGTTGCTGCGGTGGGCACTCCCTGCCCCAGAGGCCACCCCCCTTGGGTGGGCCTGAGCTCAGCAGACAATGGGAAGGAATGAGAGTGGGCGACGCAGACAACGTGGCTGTTGGGAAGTGGGCGGGCGGAGCCGTGGGCAGCTAGAGGTGTGTACTGCCCTGGGAGGACCCCTGCCAGTGAGGGACTCACAGTGGGGGCCTGTGACACACCTGCTGCGCCGTCTCTGGGTGTTTGACCAGTGGCCAGGCCCCGGCAGCCTTGAGGGCCCCCCCTCCCCACCTCAAGCATCTGGGTTGGGCCTAGGGCACCTCCTGGCCCCCTGCTCTGCCACCAGTGAGGAAATGTTCAGGCCTGAGTGGGAGACGCTGGCCTGCGTGGCCCAGGCCTCCTGCCTCCCCCGGACCTTGGCCTTGGCCTTGGGCCTAGCCCACTTCACACCCGCCTTCACAGAGCCCAGGGGTCATCTTTTCCAAACACAATGGAACCAAGTTCCTTCTCCTGCGTCCAGACACTGGGCCACCAGCTCCCCTGGAACTCGTCCGCAGCCTGGCTCAGGTGCCCCTCGTCCCACCAGAAGGCAGCCGCTGGTCCGAGGCAGCGCCCTGGGTGTGCCGGCAGGGCTGGCTCCCAGACAGGCCGACAGCAGGGGGACTGAGGCCCCATAGCTGCCGCCGCTCCCTCGGTCCTCAAAGAGCCCGTTTCATTGGACCAGGTGCCACCATGGCTCTCTCTGCTCGCACGAGGAGCCCGAGGCCGGAGCAGTTCAGGCCAGAGTGATTCCGACCAGATGCACCCAAAGCCACCCCGCCATCGGGTAGAACCAGGGCTGCACTCCAGACAGGCCGACCCCAGGGCTGGAGCTCCAAACCCCAGGAGCTGTCACAGCCATCCGGAACGAAAGCTGAGCCCTGGCTGAGTGGTTCAGTGGACTGGGTGTCGTCCCGCTACCCAAAAGGTCACCAGTTCGATTCCCCGTCAGAACCCAGGCCTGGGTTGAGGGCCAGGTGCCCCCCGCCCCCTGCTGGGGAGCACAACGGAGGTGACTGATTGATGTTTCTCTCTCTTTCTTTCTCCCTCCCTTCCATTCTCTCTAAAAATAAATAAATAAATAAAACCTTGAAAAGAAAATAAAGGGAGGCAGGCCCTGCACAGAGGGCCAGAGGGAGGGGTGCCTTGTTTGTAATGTGGAGGCCACTGGGCCATCAGGGTGTGGGGGGAGGGGCCGTGCCCTAGCACTTCCCCAGCCCCCGAGCGCCCTGCCTGCGGCCCCCACTCCTGCCCCACATCTCAGAGGCCAAGCAGCTTGGAGCCTCTCCTTCCTCTGTGCCGAGCCCCTGACCCCCTCGCTCCCTCAGCCTCTCCCTGTGCTCCGACCGCATTATGATCTCTGCAGCCGGATGCAAAACTGAGGCTGAGAGCGGTGCAGGGGCTTGGCCCCGCTGCCAGGGACAGCAGAGCTCTGAACCCTCTCTCCATGACCCCAGGCGGTCCTCAGGGCGAGGAATAAGGTCACCCACATCCTGCAGAGTTTGGGTGCCGGGATGGAACAAGGCCCACCCAGTTCCAGCCCAACCTGCTGGGTCGGTTTGGCCTTGCCCGCGCCCCACACGCCTGGGGAGATTGCTAGCTCCCGCCATCTTCCCCACTGGCTGTCCCTATGAGCGGGGACTTCTAGAGCGCTGTGGCCACAGGGATAGAGGGCCCTTGGGGTGCCCTCCTTAGTCTCTGGAGAGCAGCGGCTTCCAGCTAGACGGCACCTCAAGCCCACCAGCCTTGCGGGTGAGCGTGGGCGTCTGGGGCACCCAGGCCCGGAGGCAGGAGTGCCATGTGGCACCTGGCTCCAGACACAGACAGGCCCGTCTGGGACCTAGACAAGGTGTGTTGCCTGTCGGGGCCTCCGTCTCCACAGCTACAGCTTTAGGTGATGAGCACCCCGCATGGAAGCCCAGCGAGCGGTCTTTGGAGACACGGCACCCGGCGGAGGCCCAGCGCCTGGCCCCACAGCCCCAGCCCCTCATTCCAGGGTGTGGTCAGAGGGCATGGGCTGGAATCAGAAGTAGGCGTTCAAGTCCCTTGGCCCTCTGCTAGCTTTGTGCCTCAGTTTCCCCCTGTGTACTCGCACATGGTGCTTGCTGGAATGGCTGGGAGCATTCGAGCCTCTGATGCCACCAGAGAGAAAACTGTGGCCCATCAAGTGGGGGCCCTCTTGGGCACGAGACGGGGATCTGTGCCCACACGCACACACTCTGCTCTCTGACTTGCAGGTGAACACACTCACACACGTGCATGCACAAATGTGTGCACACCTCACTTGGCTGCCACGCACACTCACCAACATGTACCCACAGAGCCACACTTCTCTGGAAGCGCCCACATACCTCCCCCCATACACATGGACACCCATCCTCTCCCTTGCTCCCACACCAGTGTCCCTGGGCCCACCTGAGAGCTGGCACGGGCCTCCGCTTTGCCTTGTCTCCTGCCTGTTTCCTGGGACACCTGCTTCGGAAGCTGCTGTCTCCTGAGAGTTGGCCCTGGGCCCGAGGGTTTAGGTGGCTTCAGAAACCCAGGAACCATCCAGGTGCTGGCAGAGGCCCCTCCTTACTGCCACCACCTGAGCCCCAGGGGCTCCCTGCAAACCAAGGTCACCCCTCCCATTCATTCTCCACCCATGCACCCCGCAGAGTGTTGGTCGGCAGGCCCATGTTCCATTCGCCTGCCCCTAGGGCCCTCGGGAATCTCCAGGGGCACCTCCTTTTGGGATGCTGGCCTGCCCCCAGAAGGGGGCACCCAACCACCCACTCCTTTCACCACCTGGAATCCTGGCTCCAACCTCACCACGGTGGGATGTTGAGGCCCCTCCGCCTCCACCTGCTGACCTGTACAAAGGGGACCCTGGTAGTGTCCACCCGTGGGCCACTGAGGGACTAACGAATGAGGTGCTAGCCACACAGCAAGGCTCCATGAAGGCCTGGGGGGCTCCTCCTTATCCCGGTGGGATTGTCACTGGCTCTGGAGTCAGACGAGGGTCCCAGAGTCACCTGAACGAGGCCTCTGCTTGTCCTTCTAGGCCCCTCAAGGACACTTCACCCCTTCTCCAGGTTCTGCTGACATACCCACAGCCTGGCCCACTGGCCTGCACCTGGCTGAGCCTCAGTTCCTCATCTGTAGGCCGGGATGCACTGGCCACGGGCCTGGTGGGAGGCTATAAGAGATGGTTCATCGGGATGCCTTCAGTACAGGCGACCTGGATGCAGATGGCTGGGAGACATGCAAACTCTTCAGCCCCAAGGTCAAGGCTTGAGCTCCTTCCAGAAGCTGCCCGAGCTCCTTGAGGCTGATGGGGAAATGTGAGCGTTCGGCCTGGGTCCCCGCAGCATGCCACCCTTGGTGACCAGGGCACAGGTGTCTGAGCCCGACCCATCTCTGACTCAGAGCTCTTTGGGGCAGAGCACGTGGCTGGTCCTCACTGCGGAACGCAGGAGAGGGGCAGAACACCAGCAAGAAACCCGCCCGCCCCAAGCCCCTCCTCATGTCCCACTCTTCCCTACGTCAGCCCCAGTGGTACGCCGAGACAGCCGCTGCCCGCCCCCTCCCAGAGGAGCTGAGGCTCCGTCTGTGGCCGGGCCCCGTTGCCTGCCATGGCCTGGCCCGCGTGGCACAGTGTAGGACCTGCCATTGACAGAAGTCCCACTCCCACGGGCTGAACTGTTCCACCAGAGCTGGAAAACTCGAGGGGGAAGGTCCAGGGGCCGGCCTTCATTCACATGGGCCCTCGGCTTCCACTCTCGAGCGACTTGGAGCTCTGTGCCTCAGTTTCCTCATCTCTGAAAGGGGCCGGCATTGTGGGGCACAGGCAAGACGCAGCCAGGGCTTGAGGTTGTTTGTGTGACGACAAGGAGGGCTCGGGGGCCTCCCTGGGATGAGTGGCATTGGGTCAGGTCGAGAGGAGGGCTGGTCTCCATTAACAGACAAGATCGGGACAGTGTTGCAGCAGAAGCGGCAGCACGTGCCAAAAAAAAAGGAGGCCTGGAGATGCTCAAAGCCAGGCAGCACCCTGGGGGCCTGGGGGCCAGAGTGGGGGGGTGGGCGGGGGCCCGCAGGGCTCCCCAACTGCACCGGGAGGGCCACTGCCAGTGGTCAGCCACACTCGCAATCCCAGCTGCTCCTTCTGCCAGAATGCCACCTGCTCCGCCCATGCTCTCCACCGGTCCAAAGTAGACCAAAATGCAGACTCACTCACGGGGCTCAGCCCGCCGCCACTGAGAGGTGGGAGCAGGTGCACCGCCAGGCTTGGACCAGCTCCAAACACACCTGCTGAAGGCTCGCTGGGGAGACTTCTGGGGAGGTGACTCCACAGCTGCCTTGGAGGCAGGAAAGGGCCTAGGGGGCTGCTAGGCCAGCGAGAAGCCCAAGGTCCTCCCCACAAGATCTGCCTTTCTCTGCCCCGCTCCAAGCCTGCATTCTCCGACAGAGCGGGTCGCCCCTGTAGGACTTTCTAAGTATGGGAGACACAGCTGTCTGCAGTTGGGTTTCCGGCCCCTTGCTCCCACGGAGCTCCCTGGGGTGCTTACTCAGGGGTTCCCTGTTGCAGGGGTTGCGCAGGCTCCCACCCAGTCCTCAGCACAGCCACTTTTACGGGCAAGCATATTGAAGGTCATGGCCAGGAGGAAAACAGCGTCCTGGCCCCGGGGGTGGGGCGGCAGGGAGGGAAGGTGCCAAGGCTGCTCCCCAGGCAGGGCAGGACCCACGCCCGCCTGTGGGAACTGTCACCCGGGACCTGGAGGAGAAACAGCGATAACCCCTGGGCGCCCACGGCCAATTAGCCGAGGAGGAGGAGGCTGTTGCAAGGGCCGGATTTTGAAATTTGACTGACATCTGCCCTGGTGAACTTGATTCACCCACAGGCTGGGAGCCACCTTCTCCAGAGCCTCCTCCCCGCAGGTCACCCCGCAGCCTTGTGCCCGGCGGGGTCCTGGCCCACTTCTTGACCGCTGGGCCTTCGTCCTCTGTGAGATGGGGGCATGACTCTTCCCTTCTGGAGTATTAGGGGTTGAATTATGTCCTCCAAATTTCGGTATATGGGTCCTAGCCCCCAGGACCCCAGAATGGGACCTCCCTTGGCGAGGGGCCAGTGCAGAGATCATCCAGTGAAAGTCAGGTCACTAGGGTGGCCCTGACCCAATCTGACTGCAATCCTTATGAGCAGGGGACCTCTGGAAGCAGGGACATAGGGAGAGCACCATGTGACCAGGTGGACAGCCACCTGCAGGCCAAGGACAGGGGTCTTGGACAGGCTCTCCCTCACCAGGGACCTCAGAAGGAGCCAGCCCCGCTGCCACCTGGGTCTTGGACTCCCGGCCTCTGGGACTGGGAGGCCATCACTGTCCCCTGTCCTGGCTGCCCTGTCTGTGGGGCTGGTCACGGCAGCCTGAGCTCACTAACCCAGGGAAGTGCTAAGATCCTCTGTGTACCCGAAGTGCCGAGCACCGTGTCTGGCAGACGTGGGCCTCCAGTAGGGGTGGGTGATCACATGAATATTTAAAAGCACACCACACCCTCGACAAAACAGAAAACAACTGCTGAGACCTGGGGTTGGGCGCTGGGAAAGGCGGGGCTGCCGTGTGCCTCCGAGCCCCTGGGTGGGGCGCACTGTGCACCCAAGGGTCGGGAGCACCGACAGTCGCTGAGGGTCCTTTGGTGACTGACAGCCCCTCTGTGCCTCAGTTTCCCCATGGCTAATGGCACCTACCCAGAGGGTCATGGAGATCACGTAAGGCAGGGATCAGCAAACTCTGGAAAGGGCCAGAGAATAAATATTTTCTTCTTGGAGGGTCACGCTTGTCTGTTCAATGGCTCCATTCTGCAGGCACCCCTAGACCGCACGTGACGGGAAAGGCATGTCTGCATTTCAGAAAAAGCTTTATTGCCAGGTACTGAAAGAGGAACTGCATGTGGTTGTCCTGCCATGAGTGCTAGCCTTCTGCACACCTTTTTCCAACCACTCCTAGCTCCAAGCCCTCACAAAAACAGGTGGCTGGCCGGCGGCGGCCCAGGGGCCCGGCCCTAAGCGAAGAGGATGCCTGGGCGGCTGGGAGGCGCTGGGCAGTGTGCACCGTGCCACCTGCGAGCGCTGCGAGGACTCGGGCTCCGGAAGGATTTTTGAAGTTTCCTGGCTCCGTTCGGGAGTGTGACTGCCTCAGTGGGCTCCGACCGAAGGTTTCGGGGCACCTGCTGTGTGCGCAGCCCCGTGCACGTGCGTGAGCATGCCATCTCTGCAGCCGCGCTGACACGCCGCTGGCCCCGTTCCCGGCTCCCAGATGAGCAGACCGAAGCTCAGAGGGAAGTCACTCAGCACGACCTGCCTTGGCCTTGGTCCCCAACTTTGCGAATACCAGCCAGTGGGGCTGTGGCAGGGGCTGCAGACTGAGTGGAGGAGGTGAGCCCAGGCATGTCCAGGAGGAGGCGGCTGAGACTAAGAAAGAAGCAGGGGTCAGGGGCGGGCATTTCCGGCAGAGGGATGGCTCCTGCCAGGGTCCGGAGCTGGGAAGGGGTGCGGACAGTTGGGACAGATGGAAGGTGGGCTTAGCGGCGAGGGGTGACACTGAGTCACAGCAAAACTCCACTTGGGTGTGAGGGACGCCCTCTGAGGGCTGTGGGAGCCCCCGTGGGCTTGAAGCAGGGGAGGGACAGACTGGCTTGCTTTGGACAGCGCCCTCTGAGGGCGGAGTGCACAGTGCTCTCCACGGGAATCAGGCCAGCTGCACACGGCAATTTAAACAGTCATGTGAAAAAGGGGAAAAAAATCAGTACAGCTGATTTCAAGAATATATTTTATTTAACCAAATAAATCCAAAATGCTATTTCAACATGTCATTAATATAAAAATTATTGAGATGTTTTCACTTTTTTCCCTCATGCGAGGTCTTTGAAACCGGCGGGCGCCCAGGAGCCACGTGAGGCTGGCTAGGGCGTGCGCGAGAGCGGTGGAGGCCGCTGTGCTCCCCGCTGAGACGCGGCCTGAGTGGGGCACTCAGGCCCGGCTTGGAGGATGGCCCCAGACCACACAGAGAGCAGCGCTGAGGCTGGGCTCTGTCGAGTGTCCAGAGCGAGGTCGGTCACAGAGCTGCAGAACTGCCCGAATTCCTGTTGACCCAGACAGCTGGTGTCCCCAGCCCTTGCGGTCAGCCTCCCGGCCCCTGGCCACCCCAGACTCCAGACTAATGTGAGGCTTCCTGTCCCAGCTGGAGGGTGACCTGAGACCTGACCCCGTCGGCCCTGGCGGAGGGGGCCGGAAGGAAGGCCTCCTTCTCGATGGGCTCCGCAGGCAGCCGTTGCTGCCGGGGCTTCCCCGGGGACTCCCTCGGGAAGCACTTCACACGCTGGCGGGCACTCAGCCAGGGTGGCCCCCAGCACAGCAGTCAGCGAGGGCCTCGGGGGCAGAAAGGGCCAGCACCCAGTATGGGGGGGGCTCCCCATGGCACCTGGATCGAGGGGTACACCAGGGCTGTGCCCTCAGCTATCCAGGGCTCTTTGGGGGCATGCACACACACTAAAAGGCTGGCGCCCTCTCAGCCTGGCCCGCCCTGCAGGACTCAGGGTGAGCGACGACTGGGCAGGAGCACGTCCAGCTCTGCGGCCGGAGTACGTCCAGCTCTGCGGCCAGAGGGAGGCCGGAGTGAGGCGACCTGCCTGAGCCTCAGGGGGGCCCCTCTGTGTAGGGCCACGGCACTGGGACTGCTCTCATTGGCCAGGGTAGGAATTCGGTGAGCTCACATGCCTGCATGTGTGTCCCCACTGGGAGCTATCTGTGGCCATGTCATGAAAGTTTTGGGCCCAAAACACCATTTCTGGTGTGCAGCCTCCTCTCACCTGAGCGGCTCCCAGGACAGAAAGTCTACCTGCTCTGCGAGCTAACTCACTCAATGCTTCCTGTTCATCTTCCTTCACAGGAAGTATCGTATTTGGGGTCCTCCAGCCAGCCCATAATGGCCAGCCTTGGAGTGTCCATCTCTCTTCCCCCCAAATACAGGGTCTGGCACAAATAACTCCTCCTTTTTATTACAAAATCATAAGCATGTCATTCTGTAACATAACAATATCACACTCAAGCACACCAATGACATTTTAAGTGAAATGTTCATATTAAAACTATAAATTATTACGTCCACACTGTTACCCTACCGAGCACACTGAAGCAGGCGTTACTTCTGCCGGACCCTGTATTTATTGAGCATCTTCTACGTGCCGGGTGCTATGCTAGGCACTGGGGATTTAGCTGGGAACACAAGAAACAAAGCCCTGCCCTCCTGGAGCTCACGGTCTGGTGACAGACACGAGTCACTTAACTGGATAGTAAGTGCCAAATTGTGACTTTCAGTCCTTTGGAGTTACTCGTGGCTGGCATTCAGAGGGCAAATAGCAGAGGGATCGAGGCCAGGGTATGCCTGTGAGAACTAAAGAAGTGGAGGAGGCGGGTGGGATCCTGCAAGTGTCTTGTGGCGGGGGCTCCGCCGCTGGGCCCCTGTGAGCGGAGGCCGGGCAGGGCAGGGCCTGGGCAGGCCTCCTGGGCCAGGCTGCGGACGTGAGTCTTCTCATTCCGGAGCAGTGGCAGTCCCGGGAAGCGGACTAGCAAGGGGTGGGGGGTGTTCTGTCCTAAAAGATACATCTGGCGCCTGGGAGGGGGCTTGGAGGGAGCAAGGGTGAGGCTGTGGAACCGGAAAAGAGACCAGCGTTCTGGTTGCCTGTCACTACCAAACCCAATAAGCAATGACAGCGATTGAGTCTTTATGGGCGCTTTATTCAGATGGCCGGCGATCTGAGGAGATGGTGGGTTCATACCCTAATAGACCATCTTGTCTTTTCTTTCCAGGCCAACGTTTTTATACCAGGGAATAAACAAGGTGCAGTGAGGGCTTTGAAGCTCAGGGAGGATTAGGTGGAAGAAGCTGCAACATTCCTGCCTGGGCAGTTAGCTGTTCCCAGGGGTGGGTGGTCGTCTGCCTCTCCCTGCAACACAAAGGCCCGGATGCCTCCACTTGTCCCCAGGAGGTAATCTTTAGCAGTGCCCCAGGAGGTCGGCTGTTTTCCCAGGAGCCAGGATGGGCCTTATCTGTCGTTTCTGAAACAAAAGCTTTAACATACATTACTTGCTAGGCTTCTAACTTTTACCTTAAACTAAAATTTTCCAACTCTAGAGTCCCCCTATCAGCTGTGAGCTTGGACAGCACCCGAATGGCAGGAAAGGGGAGAAGTAGGTGTCTGCGTGCAGGGGACAAGAACTTCCAGGCCTCCCACAGGCTACCGTTGGGGGCTGGTCTGTGTGGGGACCCGGCATTACTTCCCCTCTCTCTGGGGAGGTCGCACGTGGACATCGCTCTCCCGGGTGCTGGTCCTGACTTCCCGCCCCTCCGCTTGGTGGGTCTGGGAGGAGGCCTTGCGCATGCTCAGCCCAGGAGCCCCGCCCGCAGGCGGTGCGCCCTCTGCGCATGCCCAGCCCGGGACCCCTACCTGCGGGCGGCGCTGAGTCACTAGGCGCCCGGCGGTGCGGGGCGTTCCAACTGTACCCTGGGCTGGGGCGCGGGGAAGGCGTCCGCTACGGCGGGTCACCTGAGCACCCACTCCAGTATCCGCAGACTCAGGAATAGAGGCGGCATTGGGCTTTCCATATGTCTTACTCTTTTATCTGCTCGTTGAGAATTGAGTTGGGGGAAATGAAAGGGGGCGGGGACATCATTTGCCAGCCCTGCCCTTCGGACAGGTCGGTGGCCGTGGGGAGGGGCCCGATTCTAGGTCCTCACCTGGGCGGCGTTGGGCTGGAGGGGAGCAGGGCAGCGGGACGGGGCCTCTTCCCCAGGACTTTTTGTCTCACCTCAAGTTCCAGGATTCCTGCCACCTGTTGGGACCCCGATGCCTCCTGCTGTGTCTACATCCTTCCTTTCCCATTGTCTTCGCTGTCCCACCCAACTCCTGAGGACTGGGGTTTTTACTTTCAATTTCAAATACATCAGGTCGTAATCTGTTCCCATTCCCCTACCCTGAGCTGTCTGTGGGCAGACTGGCCCTTTGGGACCAGGGAGGAGGTGGATCCACCCTCCCCGGGAACAGTGTTTGCTCAACCTGCAGAAACAGCGTCTGTCCGACCCAGGGATGGGGTTGGGGTTCCTGCCGAGCCTTCGGAGGCTCAGCTGCAGCTGCGTGGTTGTTGGGCACAAGTAGAACCGGCTGGAAATATAAGGAAGGGGAAGGAACCCCATGGGCCTTCTGTGCCTGCGTGGCTGGGAACACCCATGTCACCCTCCAAGCCTCATTTTCCCCAGCTGTAACTAGGCAACAGCACCCACCCGGCTGCCTGGCCGGTGCGCCGCAGAACCAGACTAGCTCAGCCTTCAGGTTGCGGGGCTCGGGTCCATACTCAGGTGCTCCGTGGCCAAGGACCCTGGTGGGCACGATGGGGATGGGCGCAAGGGGTGGGCTCTGAGCTAGCACCTGCTCCTGTCCTCAGTATTGGAACTACTCATGGAAGCAGGGGTCACTGGCTGGTGGCCATGGCCATGGCCCTGGACAGAAGTGTTGAGGGGGGGCGGGAGAGTGGCATGCGGTGCTGGGAGCAGGGCAGGCCAGCGAAGAGCAGAAAGGACAGCTCGTCAGGATTCCTTGAGTGGGGGCAGCACTTTATGAGATAGAGTGAGCGGTAAGAGAGAGACCCACCGCCATAGTCCCTGCTGACCTCTCCAACAGCAAAGGACCCTGACGTGGGCCTTGGGGGCCTCTGCAGGGCGCCCCCTCCCCCTGGATGCTGTCACAGCACCTGGACCCCCCACTGGGATGACACTGCTTGGATCCTGTAACACTGCTGGTTTCCTGTGTAAAGCAAGCACTTGTTAAGGGTGTCCTGTGTGGCAGCTTTTGTTTGGAGCATTTAAAAAAAAATCTCATTTATGCAAGAAATAGATTTTACCAGCTCACTTAGAGGCCAGGAAACAGCAGCTCAGGGAGGTCAGGTGACTTGCCCATGATCACCCAGCTCACGGGTGGCAGACGCAGGACAGAGCCCTGCTCGTGTGCTGACGGGCTAGGAGCTCTCCGATTCATCTGTGAAGTCCTCACCCCAACCCTGGCGGGAGCAGCGGACCCCTAAAAACAGGCTGAATGAAGCTGACCTGCCGAAGAAGCGGAAAGGAGGCTGCTCTTGGGTCCCCTAGTCCTGGGTTCAAACTCTGCTCCACCACAATGAGCTGTGCACCCTTGGGCAAGCCACCTCACCTCTCCGAGGTCCGGTGGCCTCTATCAAATGGGATACTAGATACTGTAGACAAGTTGTGAGGATTCAGTGGGAAAATCTTGCCAGAGGCCAGAGCCAATTAATTCCGTTTGACAACGAATAGTATTTATGCTGATTCCTGGCGGGGGAGGGGGGTCAGGGAGGGGCGGTTTGGGAGGGCCGGAGTGGGGTCCCAGGCATTTGGGAGGCTATGTCAGGGCATGCCTCCAGGTTTACAGTCCCTCCCCGCAAACTGGAAAAGGCACCACTGCTGAGCAGATGCAGGCACTCGGGCTCACCAGCTTGACCCTGGTGTGGCCCCTCAGAAGAGACCCAGTTGTCCCTCTTTTAGGCCTAAAAGGATTGCAGTTCCCCCTCAGTCCTCCCTGCATCCCTGAACTGGGGCTGGGTCACGTGACTGGTTCTGGTCAATGGATTTGTGAGGTTAAGGGCTGAGTATGTCTGGGGTCTCAGCTCAGCAAGCGACCAGAGTCAGAGCCCACTAACGAAGCCTGTGACCACAATCAAGGGTCTGCGTGTGTCCAAGATCAGGATGCATTGTGGGCCTGGGCTCAGGGCTCAGGGCTTGGGGCTCAGAATGTGAATGGCACCAGGCTCGGGGGGTGACAGAGGCCCGGGCATTCTCGGAAGCTGGCTGTCGCAGTGCAGTGCTCTCCCACCGGCACCCCCGGGTGCGCCCTGCCTGAGCCCTGGGGCCAGCCATGCTTCCAAGGCTGTCCTCTCACCCTGTGGTTGACCTCCTGCTGGCAGGGACCTGGACACAGGGATGACGCCGCACATTCCTGCTCAAACCTGGCCCCTTCCCCCTGCCAGTGTCTTGCCCATGTACCTGACCCTGACCCAGTCTGACCTGCAGATTCTCCCTCCCCCGTCCCAGCCCTTATGCACGCACCTGGGCTAGGGCACAGGTGAGACGGAGGGCGAGGGAGGCTGGAGAGAGGGTTTGGGGAAACCGGGAAGCACATGCACGTGTGCACACGTGTTCCTGGCACGGGCAGGCAGTCTGCCCGTCCTCCCGCAGACTCAGTGAGACGAGGAAGGGCCTGAGGCCCTGCTGAGGCAGCTGACTCTAACCTGTGCCCGAGACCCACTCTCCTGCAGGGAGCACGCTGAGCCCAGAGAGGGTGCCCATTCACCCAGCATCACACAGCAGAGGAAGCCCGAGGCGATGGGAAAAGGCAGCAGTTTGGCCTCCCCACTGTGGCCACAGCAATCAAGGCCACTCCTCCGCCTGGGGGCTCCAACCTGACACTGCCCTCGGCTATCACGGTGATGTCACTGGGGTGTTGGGGGGCTTCTGTGCTGCCCCCAGGAATACTTCTAGTTTTCAAAAAGAGTAATGCTTAACCCAGTGTAGGTATGCCCAAACATCCCACCTGGTAACCTGACGGTGGGGGAGGGGCGGCGCTGGCCTGAGGCCCACGTGTCCTTGCACCTGTTTACTCCCCGTAGCTAGGAAACACCCTGCTCGGCGCTCCCCTGCTGAGGCTTGTCTGGGCCAGGCAGTGCTGAGGAGCACTGAAAATAAAAGAGCACCTGAGATCTGGGAACAATGGCGAGGGCGGTAATTAACATTTCACTCTCCCTCTTCCAGTTTGTCCACTGTTCTGTTTGTAAATGATGCTGTGACCTTAGTCTCAGCTGGATGAGGAGTGAGGCAACCCCCCCCACCCCCGCCCTCTGGTCTGAGTTCCCCCTTCTCTGCCCGCCAGTCAGAAGCTTTTGAAACATTTTAAATTAAATGTATTGAGGTAACGTTGGTTAACGAGACGCTCTGTGACTTTCAGGTGTGCAGCCTATCACATGGCACCTGTGTGCCCCGCTGTGCGCCCCAGGCCCCACGTCCAGGCTCCTTCCCTGGCCACACGTTGGACCGCCTCCAAGGTGACCCTGGGCATGTTTGCTGAAAATAACCCTGTCGGACACCCACAGACGTGGGGGCTATTGTGGACCTTAAATACTTACTAACAATGAGCACATACCCTGAGTAGGTTTTCACAGAATGTAAGTTTTTAAAAAGTTTGGTTATCACCCGGCCGGTGTGGCTCAATGGATTGAGCACGGGCTGGGAACCAGAGGGTCCCGGTTCGATTCCCGGTTGGGGCACATGCCTGGGTTGTGGGCCGGGTCCCCATGAGGGCCATGTGCGAGGCAACCATACATTGCTCTTTCTCCCTCCCTCTCTCTGAAAATAAAAATGAATAAAATTAAAAAATGGTTATCAGTCTGCACAGTACCTGAAAGATCCTGGTGCTTGTGGGCCCTGGCGGGTGGCCGGGGAGGGGACAGAGGGGCTCGGGCTGTTCAGGGCAGTCCTGTTCCCCCTCTCTTTCAAGCCCCTCGTGTCGCGTTGGTCTCCCCCGGGGGCTGGGGGGCTGGGGGCCCGTTCCCCTCTGGGCTGTGCAAGGTGAGGATCCAGGCTCAGCTGGTCCTCGAGGGGCCCCCAGGCTCAGAAGTCTGATGGGGGGGGGGTCCCTGCCTCCTTGCGGGGCTTGAACAAGCTCACAGATGGCACCAGGCACCCAGACGCCACTAGAAAGAACACAGACGCAGCTTGGTGTGGCAGCGGGTGGCTTCGGCAGTGTCCCCGCCAGGCGACGGGCTGCTCCTGGGTGGGCTGGGGGCAAGTGGCCTTTGGCAAGGACCCTGGTGGCACTCTCATCCGTGAGTCATTGGTGACGGGAACATTCATTTATTTAAGTGGCTGGCACAGCCCAGGCCTGGGGAGATGAGGAGCTGTTGCCAAGGTTGGCTGAGGGCACCCAGTGGGGGCAGGGAAGGCACCTGGTTGATGTCCCTGGGGTCTGCTGGGCTCCAGGCCCTGTGCCCAGCTCCATGCCCTCCCCCGCCTGCGGGACAGGGCAGGCAGGGGAGGGAGTGCCTCCCGCAGGGTGGGGCCCAGGCGGTGGGGCAGGATTGGCAGACCCGCCTGGGCCCTGGGGCGGGCTGGATGGAGCAAAGGCACAGCGTGGTCCTGGGTGCCGAGTAGCTGGGGAGGCCAGGCGTGGGTCCTGCCCTGGAGCCGCCAGGGGGAGCCGGCCACGCTGCCGCCTGGATGTTCGGGCCCCTGCCGGTGGAAACTGCCAGAGCAAACGTGGGCTGCTTTAAACCACAGAGCTCGGGGTGGTCTTGTGTGACGGCAGCCACAGGGGACTCAGACAGCCTTTTGGTGGCTGGCCAACCAAGGCCCCGGGCCAGTGTGCCAGCTGCCATCCCAGGACCCGGTGGTGGTCACCAGGAGCCTGGCCTGGCCCCCGAAGTGGGTGGACTTGGGCTCAGGCTGGCACCAGGCTGTGACCCTGTAGGTTGCCCTGGGCCCTCTGGCGGCAGATAGCCTGTGGCCCTGAGGCCCCTCCTGGAATGGCAGGACACGGGTGACGTGGAGGTAGACGGAGGCTGCTGGCCGGTCTCTAGGACACTTTCTCCCGGGAAACCTCAGAGCCGGTGGGGACGCCGGGGTTCACGTTGACTGCACTTTCCGCTCACGGCCCCTCAGCGCAGCCTGGCCCCGGGGGAGCGCCGGGCTGGGCTGGCGGCGGTGCTGGGTGCGCCCTGCGTGCTGCAGGCGGTGTGCGTGGCCCGCGGCGACCCCAGTGCTGTTCGGTGCTGTCATCCCCGTTTTTTAGATACAAGATTTTTTAAATAGGCCTTTTTATGGGGGTGAAGCTCACATAGCATAAAATTAACCATGTTGAAGCAAAAGGTGCGTTTGGGAGAGTGACCATGTTGGGCCGCCGCCACCTCCACCTAGTTCCAGAACATTCCCTCACTGCACAAGGAGAGCCTGTGCCCAGCAAGCAATCACCCCAACCCTCCCACAGCCCCGGCCACTCTTGCTTGTGCAGCTGCCTGTTCCGGAAATCTCCCGGGGCTGGAACCGGGTCACCTGTGGCCCTGTGTCTGGCTCCTTCCATGCAGCCTGGTGTTCTCGAGGTCCATGCACCTCGCACGTGGGTGTCGGTGCTTCGTTCCTTCTCACGGCTGAGCGGTCTTCCGGCGAGTGGCTCTTCGGCCATTCCTCTGTGACGGCCGTTTGCGCTGTTTCCACGTTTTGGCCGAGGATGTGACTGTGTAAAGGACCCGAAGCAGAGAGGGAGCAGACCTGCCAGGAGCCCAGGGCCACTGGGGTTGGAGCTGGAGTTTGAACTCCTCTTTGGGGGTCCCACGCCCCTCACTGCTCAAGCCTGCCCACCCCTTGGGACTGGGGTCTTGACCTGGTGGCCACTGAGCGCCGGGCTGGGCTGGGCTGGGGTGGCCCCTCCGCACCTCCACGCCACATGAACGCAAGGGAGACTCGTGCCTGCAGGTGACTCCCGCCTGTGGCTGCAGGTGCAGCAAGGCGGCAGCGGCAAGGGCTCTGGACCCCGCGGTCGGAGTCTCAAACGCTAGGCTTCCGAAGTCCCAGAGTGTGCCCTGCCCCCACCCCCGCCATGGCAGATGCCAGAGGAGGCAGGCCCTGCCTCGCATCCCCGCAGTGACCTGGGACGGCCACCACCACCCGCCCTATCCCGTGCACACTGCCCACCTCCAGCTGGCCCCTCCTGCCCTCTCCTGGGAGTGATGATCCTGAAGGGTCTCGGTGGGGAAGAGGGTGGGGACCCCCGGTGACAAGGCCCGGGGTCCTGCTCCTTGGGCCCCTGCCCCGTCCTCCCACCTTGGCCCGGCAGCCGGAGTCCTCTGTGGGAAAGGACGAGTTCTGGGCCTAGAAATAGCCAAGTGTGGACAGAAATAACCTCGGCCACCAAAGAGAACATGGAGAATTAAATAGGGAACATTAGCATTTGCCCGGCACTTTCTTTCCACAGTCATTATCTCACTGGGAAGGTGATGTTTCTGTCCTCATTGTAGAAGTAAGGGAACTGAAGCCCAGGGAGGACAAGGGAGCCTGCCAGGCCTCAGACCCCCATGCTCTCCCTGGTACAGCTTGCACATCCACACCTTTGAGCCTCCCCACCCCGCCCCGCCCCCAATGCCTGCTGCTAGACACACCCTTGCTTGCTTCTCTCCAAGAGGCAAACTCCTACTCATCCCTCAAAACCCAGCTATGTGCCACATCCTCTGAGAAGCCTTCCCCAACCCTGTGGAGGGCAGTTGAGCCCGAGTATGGATCTCTGCCAGAACCTCTCCACGCTGTGGGCCCCTGGAGATGGGGACTATGCCTCAGTCATTGCTGCCTCCTCCAATTCGATGCCAAGGAGCATAGTAGGTGCTCAGTAAATGCTTGTTGAGTGACTGATCAATGGAGCCTGTTCTCACAGGTGAGCAGTGTGGAATGCCTGTCCTTTCCCCTGCGTTTCTGTCACAATGGCCAGAGAAGTTAGGATTCCATGCGTAAGGACATTTTACTGGTGAGCTCAGACAGGTGGGCTCACCTGCCCAGAGGTCACACAGCAACTCACAGTTGGACCTGGCATTTGAACCCAGTCCCACTAGCACAGATCTTTCTGGAGGGCCAGCTGAGTGCCTGGCACCAGGCTCAGGTGGGACCTGAGGTGGGCAGGGTGCCTGTCCACTCCCTTCTCCCCTGTCCCTGGTGCTGGCTCTCAGGGGTGGCATTTGAACACCCTTCCTCATACCCAGCCGCCTCTCTGCGAGGTCTGGCCAAGAACTCCCCCCGCCCCAGCTGCAGAGACAACGCCCTGGGGGGTTCTGGGAGCATCTCTGAATCACACACCTCCCTCTCGCACCTTCCTCAGGCTGGCCCTACACTTTTTGTCCCCTTTGAGAGGGGCCTTGGCACACTGAGGCCTGAGGCTACCCCTGTGGGAAGCTTAGGGGGCTGGGGGGCGGAGGCCACAGTGCAAGGGAGAAGGGAGGGACAGAGGTTCTAGAGCCATTACAGTGAAGGGGATCCATGAGAGGATTTCAAGATTCTCTGGCCCTGGCCAGGTAGCTCAGTGGGTTGGAGTGTCGCCCGACACACCCAGATTGCGGGTTTGGTCCCCAGCCCAGACACACAAGAAACAACCAATGAGTGCGTGAACAAGTGGGACAGCCAATCAGTGTTTCTCTCTACCTTTGCATCTCTCTCTCTCTCAAATCAATAAATTAAAAAATTGAAACAAATCTATAACAAGAATTAAGGTTCTAGGACAACTGCCATCTCTCTGCCCCAGCAAGGGCCTGGTGGCTGCGGAGGAGAGCAGCTCTGGGAAGTGGGGGCAGGCCTGTGGCGGGCGGGCCGGGGAAGGAGAGGCCACGCTGGAAGGGGACGCAGACCCCAAAGGGAGGACGGCGCTTGGGAAGGAGGTCGTTGCTCTGGGAGGGGCCCACTGTGAGGGTCTCAGGGCGCCTTGACCACACTGCCCACCCCCTGGGGCACACATGGGCACACCTGGGGGCGCGGCCAGTCCCACCTGGCCGCTGAAGGAATGCAGGCCTGGGCTGCGGTGGCTGGAGTTGGCCTGGGGCCCCCTGGCCCAGGCCGCCCGCCCTCCTCAGCTGGGCCGGGTGTGAGCTGCCTCGTGGGTGTAAGGTGGGTAGATGGGGACATGGGACGCGTCAGCCCAGCTGTCCAGCTGAGGTCTACTGGACACTATCTCCTCTGTCCCTACAAACAGGGCCTGTCACTTCTGCCTGACAGAAGAGGTCAGGGACCCCTGAGTCACTCATACCCAGGCCAGTTTCCCCCCGGCATCCATCTGTCTGTCTCTCCGGCTTCCTTGCTGACCGGGCCGGGGCAGGTGCCAGCACTGTGGCTGGAAACCCAGGCGCTGCTGTCAGGACACCCCAGCCCTCCGGCCCTCCTCTCTCCTGCTGCCACAAAGAGCTGGCTTCCCTTCCCTGCAGCGCCCCCCGCCCCGCCCCACCCCGGCCCCCAGTCCAGGTCCCCTCTGGCAGGCAGGGAGCCGCAGGCCTGGAGCGAGGTGGGGCCTGGGTTTCCCTCCCCTTCCCAGGCGGGCCAGGGAACTGCAGCAACTCCACTCCTCCAAGTAGCTTCCCAGGACGGTGGGCTCCAGGGCCACCCCTCCAAGGGTCAGGTGGTGGGGGCTGGGTGGAGTGTCCCTGCCCGTCTAGGGTAGCCGGCTGCCTCTCCCAGGCCAGCAGCGCCACCTGGTGGCCCCAGGCCCCCAGACACCTTGGTCCAGCTGGGGGCACCTCCAGTAGATCAGGGGGAGGGGCTCACCCAAGGTCCCTGGCAGCTCTGAGAACCCAGCAACCCTGAACCCAGACTGTGCTCTTAGCTCTGCCCCTGCCAGGTGTGGGCAGGTTCCGGGAGAAGCCCAGAGACGGGGCTCTCCCCAGGGGGATGCATGAGGAGGGGGTCTCAGTCACTGGGACAGAGTGTGTGGTGCGGTGGGGTCCTGCTGGGACCGGGACCCTCCAACTACGACCGGTGCAGGGAGGGGGAAGGGCACTGTGGAATGAACGGGAGAAAACGAGTGGGGGAGCTGGGCCTTTCCGGGGCACTCCATTTCCTCCGTTATCTCGGGCTCACACCGATCCTTACACGCTGAGCTCCACGTGTGTTCCCACACCCACTCATATTTAATACACACACAGTAAACGCATGCACACACTCATGCGTGCACACGACTTATACCCACGCATGATGCACGTCTATACACCACAGTCCATGCACACACAGCACGCGTCTAATTTGCACACCCCCACCTCAGGGTGGAAGGTGTCAATCAATCGCCCCCCCTCAACAGCAGAGCAAACCGAGGCTCAAGATTGCACAGGACTTGCTCGATACCAGAGAGGCTGGTGCGGCCGAGGGGCGTGGTGTGTGGGCAGCGTAGTGCCCGCCGTGGGCTGGTGCCCTGTCCATGAGCCTCTGGCCTTAGATCCCCGGAGCTGGCCCTGCTGTCCCCCAGGCTTGGCGCTGGAGCAGACGGGGTAGGGTCTGAGCTCCTAGGCTTCCCCCGTGCACTAGAGCCTGACGCCCAACCAGCCAGCAGGCGTCTAGGAGGGGGTGTCCGTGGGGGTGGGAGGGGTGGAGGAAGACCCTCAGGTCCCTGGACTCCTCTGTGAGTGGGTCCCAAGGCTCCCAGCACAGTCTGGGCACCAGGGGCTCACAGGGCCAGCTGCCTTTCCGCCCTCATGGCGTCTAGATGCAAAGGTCTGTGGGCCCCGGGCCTGGTGAGATGCTGGGAACGCTGAGGTCTTCCTGGGGCCACAGTTGGAGTCCCGATGGCTGAGTGCAGGGCAGGTGACTGTGCACCTGGCCTGCTTTACCCACCAAGTTCATGCCCCACCGCTACCCCCAACCTGGGACCTCCCAGGAGCTCCCACTCTGTCATGAGCTACCCTGGGTAGGCATCCCTGGCTTGGAATACGACACCACCTCTCTGCCCAGGACACCCCATCCCTAAGCTGGTGCCCTGGAAGCTGGGGGACCCCAGGGGGAAGGGAGGCAGAGCCTCAGGCTGGTTTTGAACATGCAGTGCCCCCCTGCTTATGTCCTTGCTGGGCCCTGTGGGAGGAGGGTATGCAGTCCTGCTGGGTGAGCAGAGGGAGCAAGCAGGCCTCCCCCCCCCGCCCCAGGCTGGGGCGCCGTGTGCTCTAAGCTCTGATTACAGATGAGGAAAGTGGGGCCCAGAGAGGGGCAGGGAGATGGCCAAGGTTTCAGGGGCTCCACCCTCAGGCTCTGCCTGCTGCCGCCTGCCCACCCCACCCTGGGCTCCGCTGAGCAGGGCTCCTGCTGTCTGGGCAGAGGCCCCCACTTACAGATGGCAGAGCTGGGAGCATCCTGAAGTCAGACCAAAACACAGAGTAGAATGGTGGGGGGAGCCCTGAAAGCAGGATGGGGGAGGGGTGGCCAGTGGTGGGCCTGGGGCCGACTGCAAGTCTCGGGGGGCTCTAAGGGACAGGCAGTCATGCAGGACCTGGGTTTCACCCAGGGAGAGAGCAGGGGTCTAGGCCTGACTGCATGGGCAATGGTGGTGGGGGGCGTGCGGAATTTCCCCAGCCCTGTCCTATCCCCCTCCGTCCCCCTCCCCTCCCCCTCTGGCCTGTACAGAGAGCCTCCCCTCCACCGACACACTGAGCGGATGGGTCCTGCCCCCCTGCCCACGGCTTTCCTGGCTCCGTTCAGGTGCCCAGGGGTGGGAGTGGCCTTGGCCCAGCTCAGCAGGTCTGGGACACACTTCCCTCTCCTTTCTCAGGTGGCCTTCCGGAGTCTGGGGCCAGCCAGTCCCAGCACCACTCTGGGCTCCTTTTCCTCCTGGTGAACGGGGAACAGAGCCCTCAGGGTGGGGACCTGCCCCCCGAGGGTGTGATGACGAGGCGGTGACTGGCCCGGGGGTCTTCACACACCCGGGGGTGTCGCAAGTGTGGAGTCTGAACCAGGACGTCAGGGCGGGGCATCCGTCTGCACAAGGCGCCCCCTCCCGCCTGTAGGAAGCCATGCGGGCGCCACGGTGACACTTCCCGCTATTAATGGAGCGTAATCTAAACAGGCCCCAATATTTATGTCCAGACGCCTCCGGCCTCAGAGGGTGCCAGACTGGGAGAGTGATGAGCCCATTCCGCCAACGCCCTTCCCGCCCCATGCTTCCCGGCCGAGGATGGAGACCCAGCAGCCTGTGAGGCAGGAACTGGGAGCCGGGGCCCAGGGCCTCAGTTTCCCCATCTGTGAAATGGGGGCTTGTGGGGAGGTTCAGAGAAAGGGACGACTCGGTGCCACGTTGTAAGCCCGCAAGTACGGCCACTCTCCCTCTCCCACAGGTGACAGCTAACTGACCCCTTCCTTCCTCCTTCTCCCTCTGGGACACACCTTGGTGACGGAGGACGCTGTAAGCATTCTGGCCGCCCTGCCCACGTCCACCTGTCCCCCCGGGGAAGTGGAGTTGGGCCAGGATGGGGTGAGGGCCCATCGCCTGGCTGGTGGCCTGCCTCCCCCAGTGACTGTGCCCACACCCCGCCCACAAGTCTGCCACCAGCACCCTCCACCCCTGCCCTCCAGAGCAGCCAGCTCGAGGCCCCCCAGTCTGCTGCTGTCGGCAATGGCAAAGCCGCAACCCACCACTGCGGCCCCTCCTGGGAGTCCCCGACTGTCCACAGGACCTTGAGTGCGGGGGGGTCACGCACAGGCCGGCACCTGGCTCGCTGCCCCGCGGAACCCCTGCCCCCCAGCTGAGTGGAGGGCTCAAAGGGGATACGCAGGGTTAGTTTAGGATGAAGCCTTCTTGTCAGGGAGACGTTTATGTCAGATATGAGTATACATGCCGCCGCATGTCACGTGGGCCTTTGGAAAGTCTGGGGGGGAGGCCTTGAGGAGGGGGAGACAGAGGCCTCACACCCTGGTCTCTGAGGCTCAGGAGGAGGGGGCCCAGCCCCCAGCCTCTGACCCCTCCAGGTGCAAGGCCAAGGGAGGCAGGGAAAACAGAGGTCCAACTAGAGAAGCTTCTGCATAGGGGCCATCAGTCTGAGCTCTCAAAGGTATGAGGTCAGCCCCCTGTTCCTGCCCCAGCCCCAGAAGACTGGCAGCCCCCCTCTGAAGCTTGAATGGCAGAAGGCTCCTGGGCCTGAGGCCCTTACAGTCCCCAAGGAGCCCAGGCTGGACGGCAGGACTGCAGACTTGGGGACCAGAAGGCACATGGAGGCAATCCTGGAGTCCAGGATGGAGGAGGCAATCAGAGGCCAGAGCCAGAGAAGGCAGAGCCAGGACGAGCCAGGGAGGGCAGTTCTCGGAGCCCTGCTGCCCAGGGGAGAACGAGGGGTTGTCTGTGGGTGGGAAGGCGACCTGCGGCTGCAGGACTGCGTCCCTGCTCCTGGTGTCCTCATCCCTAGGATGAGGCCATGAGCCCCGCCATCCCCTCGGACAGCAGGCAGGGTCTCTGAGAGCCTTCCTGGAGTGGGGGCTTTGGGGAGGTTTGAGCAGCCGCCTCAGGGCAGGCACGAGGGGGGTGTTGCCTGGGGGACGTGGTTGGGGGCTCTGACTCGGACCAGCCACCCCAGCTGTGGTGCAGTGCCTGCTGCTCGCCCTCCCTGGCACGGCGGGTGGTGGGAAGGGGCCTTTCCTCTGTGGGGTTGCTGCAGGGTCCAGGGTCGACCCAGGGATCCAAGTACTGACTCATAGCAGAGTGTGCCCCAAGTGGCCTCTGGTCTTACCATGCAAATCAGGGACCCCTTGGCGGGGGGTCCTGCCCAAACATGCGCCCCTCCCGTCCCTCACGTGATGCTGTGTCCCTGACATTTCCTTTCTGTGCCTGTTCCCTCTGAGGGGGCGGGGTGGAGAAGGGGGGACGAGGAGGGGGAGGAGACTTCTTCAGGTTGACTTTTAAACACTCCTTGGAATCCCCAGTATGTAAAAAAACTCTGTCCCTTTTTTTGAGGACACCCTTCTGGGGACAGAATGGCCCAGGCGAGAAGGTGCTCCTGGCCATCCCTCCCAGTTTTCAGGGGACACTGCATGCACACTAAGCGCAGGGAGTCACATCTGCATCACAGCGCCACATCCTGTGTGGTGCCCGTGGCAGACATTGCTAATCAACCAGAGCACAGGGGCCTTAGGATTGCTGTGCTGTGCCCTGGGCAGCCATCACCAAGCGATCAGGGAGAAACCGATTTGCCATCCAGGCAGAGCTGGTCCTGACCCGGCATGCTCAGCCCAGTCCTGACCTGCAGCCCCCTTGCCGGGTCCTGCCAACTACACCTCGGGCCCGTTAGCCAGGGCCTGTGTGAGGGCGCGAGGGCTGGTGCTGAGCACGCGATGGTGGCCTGAGCCCCTGGAGTTCTTGCGCATGCTGACCACGTCACCCATAGCGGGCTCGCACTCCGTTCCACGCTGGCGGAAGAGGCCCCGGACGGTGGCCTGGAAGCCGCTGGTGATGAAGCAGTAGACGATGGGGTCCATGCAACTGTTGAGGCTGCTGAGGGTCACGGCCACGTGGTAGACCACGAGGCTGGTGTGGCGTGGCACCTCGGGCCACAGCGCCACGGCCACCTGGCGGGCGTGGAAGGGCGTGAAGCAGACGAGGAAGATGACGAGCACGGTGAGCAGCAGCTGCATGGCCCGCACGCGGCGCTGGCGGCCCTGGCGCGGCAGCCCCGGCCGCGAGAGCGCACACACGATGCGGCCCGTGAACACGCTGATGACCAGCAGCGGCAGCAGGAACTCCAGCACGGTCAGCGCGAGGACGTGGCAGCAGGGCCCGCCGCCGGCCGTCACGCCCAGCACGGACAGGGTCACGGCGCCGGCCGCCAGCCACACGGAGGCACACACGGCCCGCGCGCAGGCGGGCTGGCGCCAGCGGCGGGAGCCCTCGGGCTGCACGATGGCCAGGTAGCGGTCCACGCAGATGCAGGTGAGGAAGAGGATGGAGCAGTGCATGTTGAGGAAGTAGCCAAAGACGTGTGGGAAGGCGCAGCGCAGGCAGCCCCGCGTGCCGTAGAAGACCGCGAAGCGCGCGGGCAGGGACAGCCCCACCAGCAGGTCGGTCACCGCCAGGTTGACGGTGTACAGGACGGACGGCGTCGTGGCCCGCGTGCGGCAGCAGAACACGTAGAGCGCCAGCCCGTTGAGCGCCAGCCCCGCCAGGAAGATGGCCCCGTGCGCGGCCATCAGGGCCAGCCACAGCCCCGGGAAGCTGGCGTGCAGTTCCTCGTCCAGCGCGGCGAACAGGTGGAACAGGGGCCGCGCGGGAGCGCTGAGGTTGGCCCCAGGCACCGCCGCCGCCGCCGTGGCGTTGGGGGCTGCCCCAGTCAGGGCCCCCGCAGGAGACTCAGAGGGCATGGTGGCGGTGGCTGGCCGCGCTCGCCCTGGGCCTGGGGAGAAGGAGACGGGGTTACTCAAGCCTGTCTGGGGGCTGCGCCCGGCTGGTCTGCCCAGTGAGCGCCCCAACACGTCTGCCTTCATGCCTCTGCCCGGCCCAGCCCCACGATGCCTGCCTGCCCTCTGTGCTCCCCTGGCCCTGGCTGGCCTGGAGCTTTGGTTCCTCCGGTCGCAGGAGGTGCAAACTCCTGCGGTGCAGGCCCGAGGTCCCCAGGACATAGAAGGGAGAAGTGACAGCTGTGGCACAGCTGAGAGGGCGGGGCCCCCTCCTCACTCTTTGTGCAACTTGGGACGAGTGGCCAGGCTGCCCTGGGCCCGTGTCTTGGCCTTCACAGACCACAGCGATCCCAGAGCCTCGGGAGGAATCTTGGAGCCCAGCAGTGCCCCACGCCCGGTCGGTGCCAGAGAACCCGGTGTTCTGCTCCTGGCCTGGCCCTCCGTGGTCCACCCTGAGGGTCACCTGACCCTGGCCCCATTCTCCAGGCCACTTGTCTTGTCTGCCCTCACTTCCTCCAGCACTGGCACAGGGTCAATGCCTGGGATGAGGGGCCTTCCTCGGGGGCAGGGAAGCAGCTGAGAACCAGCTCCTGGGTGGCCTGTACCCCCCCAGCCCAGAGAGGCCAGCTCCCCGTCGTGTGGGCGTCCCGCAGTGCAGCGTGGCTCACCCGGGCCAGAGCTGGAGCCGGGTCCCAGGGCGGTGGGGCCCAAGGGGGTGAGAGTCAAATAAACCTCTGTGCTCCGTGCCTGGGGGCCCAGGCGAGGGGGTGGGGGCGGGTGGGGGGCTGAGCTGGAGCTGCCCACTCTGTTTATGTTCCTGCTGAGCTGTTTAACTTCCCAAGATTTATCCTTTTATTTATAAAGGAAGGGTTAACGGCCCCCAGCCCCACCCCGAGGGCTAGTCCTCCAAATAAGGACATTTCTGGCTTTTTCAGGGGAAAGGCGAGGGCTTTGGGGAGAAGCAGGGAGGGGGCCGCACGTGCACATCTGGGCTCTCCGGGCGTCCACCGCCCCTGCAGGGGCAGGGGGACCCTCCTCTCCTCGAATGGCCACGGGAGGTGAACAGGCCGGACGCTGCCCGCCCCTCCGGCCGCAGGCTCTCTGTGGCAGCGTCCACCCTGTGGAGTGGGGACGCTGAGTCCTGCCGGCTGGGGCGGGCGTGGGCCAGCAGAGGAGCCCTCGATAGCTGAGGCTCAGGTCCCAAGCTGGCCTGGAGGGACCCTGGGCAGAGCAGGTGGCCGCCTCCACCCTTGGGTTCAGAGAGGTCAGCACCTGCCTGAGGTCACCCAGCTGAGGCTGCCGGGAGGGGTCCAGTACTGCCCAGGCCCGTGTGTAGCCCCTCTGGCCGGCTCCAGTACCCCTGACCCCGGGCCTCGGCTCATGTTCCGCCCCGTGGGCTGCCTTGCGCTTGGGACTCCAGACTCTTGCAGGGTCAGTGGACACAGCTCAGGGAGACAGGGTGTGTGAGGCGCCAGGGCGGGGAGAGCCCTCCTGTGGGCACGGGGGCAGTGGGCCTCGTCCTCTGGTGTGAAGGGTGGGGAAAGAGGGCCACTGGGAAGGACAGGCATGCCCCCCAGCGGGCCCCTCCTCGGCTGTGAGAGAACCAGGCCTCGCAAACTCAGGGGGCTGGGAGCTGGCGCAGGGGGCCGGTGGCCAGGATTTTGGGACTCGCACGTGCTTATTAGTTTCCCACGAGTCTGCGACAGGCGCCGTCACTGTCACAACCAGAGACAAATGGTAAACAGCACAGACCGGGTTCTCGGCGAGACGCTCCCCAGAAGCTCCCCCAGGGCCGGCCGTGTCCGCCAGCCAGCAGCTTGCTGGAGGAGCCTGGCCTCTGGGCAGGGCTGCAGGTGGGGAGGGCGCAGGGGGCTCCGGATGCTCCAGGGGCCGTACAGGTGAGGGGAGGTGTTGGCCGAGCACGTGCTCGGTCTTGCTCTGAGTCTGAACCCTGATCCCAGCAAAGCTGACCCCGATCCCGGCCACCTACTGAGCCCCCACCCCCGCCACACACCGAGTCACAGTCCCAGGTACACGGTGAGCCTGCTCTGGTCTCTGTCACGCTGAGCCCCGCCCCCGGTCACAGACTGGCCCCGCACTGCTCTCAGCCTGGACCCTCACCTCTGACCTTCCACACCCACCATCTTTTTCGCTGGTCCCTCTGCTGAGTCTGGCTCTCACTGTCCCTGTTGCCCCGCCCCCCATAGACCTGTCCCTCCTTTTCACAGTGACCTGTACTGATTTCATTATCCAGCGGCCCCTCTCTCTGGGGCACCGACTCTCGACTCGTCCGATGGTGAGACTGCAGGCCCCACGCTCGGTCCGCCCACAGAGCGGGGCCTTCTCTGCCAGGACTCGAACCCGGGTCTGCTGGGGGTGTCCCACAGCCAGGTCCTTGACCCTGAGAGGACAGGTGGGCCACCCAGGAAGCAGATCCCTCTGCCCCTCCTGCCCGGCCTCTACATATAGCCTGGAGGGGGAGAGAAAGTGTTCCTCTGTGCCAACAGCCCCACCCAGGCACCCACCTGTGCAGTCGGGGGCCCCCGCGCCTTCGTGAGGCTCAGACCAGGGAACCTTCCCAAAGAGGAAGAATAAGCCTCTTCCCCCAAGTCATTTGACCCCATCCCCTTCTGGGGCTCCCTCTCTGTCCAGCCTGATGGCCATACTGACTAATGGGGGCTGTGTACCCCGCTGCCTCCACTCACAGCCTGCTGGGTCCCTGCTGTGTGCCCAGCAACACAAGGGCCAAGACCTCCCTGGGGAGCTGGGGCCATGCCGACCTCCTCTTCTGGGTGGTAGGGTGTGTCCTGGCCTGTCCGTGGCTCCTTTCAACCCCCTGGCCTGTCCCTGTGTGCTCTCAGTGGATGTCCAGCTGCTGGGCAGAGGGGACTACAGAGGGGTGCCACAGAGGGGGACACGGGTGAGCCTGGGCTCAGCCGTGGGGCACCAGGGGGCTGCCCGGGAGTCTGCTGCCCGCTCCAGGGCGGGAAGGGCAGGTGCGGAGGCCGGGCCCAGCTCTCCCCAGAGCCTCTTTGCTTCCACACAGCAGTCCCGGGTTTGACGGACAAGAAGTGGAGGCCCAGAGAGGTGAGTGCCCGGGTCACACAGCACTAAGGCGCTGGAGCTGAGAATCGAAGCCAGACCCTCCTGCCCCCAGGCCCACGCATGGACGGGGCCGGACCGGGCCGGAGGGCCTCCCTGGAGCCTGGGGTTTGTGCACAAGAAGGTTCTTCTGCACACAGCACCCACGTGTGCCCACGCCCCCGGCAAGATGACTTTCCAAGGCCCGAGTAGCCACTATTTGGGGAACCATGGGTCTGTTTATTTTTCTGATTATTCTTGGTTTCATGGCATCTGCTGTAGAATATCGCCTGCTGGCTTTGGCTCGTCTGAGCCTCTGCTGGCTCCCTGGGCCCTCCCCGAGGCCCCCAAGGGCAGATCCCGGGTAGTGTCAGGCAGAATCGAGGCCCCTTCTTAGCGAGGGCTCCATCCACCCAGCACCAGGAGAGGGCCACTCGTGGGCACGGGTGGAGTGCCGCTCAGGGTGCCTGGGCCCCGCCGCACCTGACCGCTGCCGGCGTCAGCCCCTGACGGAATGGGAGTTTCTCGGGGGTCAGCCCTGGCGTCACTGCACACGGGGTCCTGTGGGCGCTCCGACAGCCCTCGCCGCTGCTGCCCTGCTGCAACGCCTCCCCCTCCCCCACGCACCCCTCCCGGGGCAGCAGGACAGGGGCCAGGCTGGACCTGCCTGGCTCCTGCCTGGTCCGTCTCTGCGCACCCCTGGCCCGGAGCTCTCAGCCTGTGCCTATCCATTCCCTCTGCCTGGTGGGCCGTCTTTGCGCACATCACCTTGCGCTCTCCCTCCGTCACCACCCCACGCCGTCCTCCTTGAGTCCCTCTGACCTCCTGGTGCCCTGGACACCCTTCCCCTGGGGCCCCATGATTCAGGTATTGTCTCCAAGACGACCCCTTGCAGGGTGTCACCGGCCCCTCCCAGACGCACTCAGTTGGCACTACCAACCCCACTTGCCTGAGAGGTTTGTCTGAGTCCCCCGAGGGGCCGGGGGGCTGCGGTTGGACCTCTGCCCTGTGGTTCCTCCCACCTGCACCGTGCCCCAGAAGTGCACACGCCTACTGGGCAGGGAAGGGACTGTGGAGGCCTCGGGGCGGCCGCTGGACCAGGCTATACGGCCAGGAAGCCCCTGCAGGGGAGGCGGCCCTGGGTGGCCTTCTGGCTGGGAGCGAGAAGGACACGGTGGCCAGTGGGCAGCTCGGCGGCCGCCCCTCCGTCCTGCCTGTCCCTTCCGTTCCCACTCTGCCTGAGGCTTCACAGCTGCTCCCTGTCTGCCCCGCCCGCCACCCTGGCCCCCGGCCAGTTCCCAACCCGCCTGCCCGCCCTCTCGGGACCCTGCTCCTTCTCACAGGGCAGCTACCACCGCGAGAGCCGGGCCAGGCAGAGCCAGCTCCGAGGTCCACGCTGGGGGTGGGCGGTGGGCCTGGGCCTCAGTTTCCCCACCCCAAATGGGTCGGGGAAGGGTGTGGCTGGAGCAAAGGGCCCAAGAGGAGGACTGGCTCTCCACAGGGGTGTGCCCTGCTCTGAGCCTGTCCCCACGAACCCCTCAACCCCAGCCTGGCTCCAGCCTGGGGGATGGCAATGGCCAAGGTCCCAGAGCTCACCCAGTGCCTCTGGGGTGGCCCACCCTAGTGCCCGGACAGGTGGGAGAGCAAGGCCAGCGCCGGCCTCCTGGCAGACCCCGCGAGTACGTGGGATGAATGAACGAGTGAGTGAGACTCACAGAAGCGCTCTGGGGGCTTGGCAGCACAGGTGGGGCTCTGGGGCTGGAGGGACACCCCACGAGCCCTTCAGTGCTCCCCCGCCCTGCTCTGCACCCAGCCCGGCCCGTCTAGCCGCCCAACCCCATGGCTCAGTTTTCCCATCTTTACAATGGTCTACAGGATGGGACCTCAACGCGCCTCCCTGCCTGCCCGATGAGGACACCGGCACCGACCAGCTCCTGAGGCTGGGCGGCCCTCAGGGACTCACCTCACCTCGCCCACCCCGTGGCCAGAGATGGAGCCAGTACTCCCGGAGGCTCCTGGCAGCTGTGTGGCCACTCAGGCAGGCCGTCAGACGCGCCTTCCTGGGGCCTGACGTCAGGCCAGCGCCCGCCTGGGTCTCCTTTTGGGCAAAGGCAGCAGAGGTGGGGGCGGGGTGGGGGCGGGGCGGGGGCGGGGCAGCTCATTTTCTCCCCTCCCCCCTCCACAGTCCCCTAGAGGAGGTCCGTTCCAGGGCCTTGGGGGGAGGAGATCAGGGGCTGCAGAGTCCACAGCCCTGCCTGGCAGGAGAGGAAACTGAGGCACCGAGACGTGGGGCCAGAGCTGTGCCACCCGGGGTGGGGGGGCGGCGGGACAAGTAGAGGGATGGCGGCTCCAGCCCTGGCTCTCTGTCGCTCTGTGTCCTGTCTGCTGGTGCGGCAGGGGCCCAGGAAGTGCAGCCTGCGCTCCGCGTGCCAGGGAGGTGGGGGCATGTGCAGACCAGTTTTCTGCCTGGGAGGGGGCGGACGTCTGCCGGGGATGTGCCCCTCGGCCCCCGTGCTCTGTGGTCCGCAGGTTCTGGGCCTGGGTGCGCCCCGTGTGCCCGAGGGCCAGCCGAAGCAGCACCTGGGCCTCGGTGCCCACTGGTGCATGCCCCTCGGAGGGGGGCGGCTTCCCAGGGCACAGGCACGCCTGAGTGTGGGGGGGGCGGGCAGCAGCCCACAGCCATGCACGGCCTGGTGTCACCCCTGCAAGGGCCGGCCACTCTGTGGGACACGTGGGTCGGCTGCGTGGGAAAGACTTGGACCTGACCAGAGCCAGTGGGCAGTCAATCTCAGCAGCTGGGGCCTGATCCGGGGTGGTGCGGGAGGGGCAGCCCGCCCTCGGCAGGGGCGCTGAGCAGAGCGGAGGCTGGTCGCCGGCCTGGGGGTCAGGGTTTCAGGTCCAAGGGAGGGCGGCTGGGGTGAGGTCTGGGTGCCCTCCCTAGTCACCTGTCCCTGCTCACTCACGTACGTTAATCCTTCAGCACCTCGTCTGCTGAGCACTACTGAGCTGGCCTGTGCCAGGCACTAAGGACACAGGGACAGCCACCCCTGAGGCCCTGGCCTGGGAGACCTCAGTCTGGTGCCACCCGCAGGAGGAGGCAGAGGTGCCCAGGCCCTGGCCCAGCCAGCCAGGGCAGGGTACTAGGGGGAGGGCTCCTGGAGTGGGGGGCACAGCTCCAGACAGAGGCAGCACCAGCGGCAGGGGGCTCTGAACAGGCCGTCTGGGTGGGCGGAGGGCAGGGAGGGCGGCAGGGGTGCCATCGGGGCAGCGGGAACTGCACCCCAGGGTCCGCAGGCGTGGAGGGCAGGGATGAGCAATGAAGCTGGGACTGAGTGGGAAATGGTAATAGGGTCTCAGCTGCCCCTCTGGGCGCTGGAAAGGCGTTCTTGGCCCTGAGGGCAGTGGGGAGCCACTGAAGATTCTGGGGGAGGGCGGCGCCCGAAACAGCTTCCCTGCCCCATCCCCAGGCTCCCCACTCACGCAGGGCCGAGCCCACACGCTCTCATTATCTGCTTGGAACACCGGGGTCTAGCCCGGAGGGGAAGCCGAGGCCCGAGAGGTGCAGGGGCCTCTGGCCCAAGAAGGCCCCCGCCCCACGGAGGCCCCCGCCCCAGGCTGGCACTGGCTCCTGGCTGGCCAGAGGGTGGGGTGGGGTGGCACCCGGGGTCTTGCTGGGGGAGCATGTTCTCGTGTTGGAGGGATGTGGGTGGGGGTGGGGGGTGGAGCCAGGGGAGGCTGGGGTTTCATGAGCTGAGTCACAGGCAGGGCCCGCTGGGCCTCTTGCCCACCCTGGGGGCCTCGGAGGGGCTCTTTGCTGCGGGACCCAAGGGTGGGGGTGGGGAGGTGCTGGAGCCCAGGAGGCTGGAGTGACCCTCAGGGGAGACAAGTGCACAATTTCACCCTTGGCACCTCTACAGCCTGGCTGGGCCATGCAGTCTGTGGCTCGGTCAGCGGTCAACACCCTTTCCAGTGAGTGGGTCTGATTGGAGCAGTTTAGGGCGGGGGCTGCCCAGCCTGGTGGGGACCCTCCGGGAGCCCGCAGGAGCCCCCACCCCGTCCCAGGACTGGAGCTGCGACTCTCTCCCAGGACTCACGGAGGACAGAAGTCTGCCGTTCTGAGGGCTAGGCCACAAATAGCAGCCACACAGCCAAGGGGGGCAGCAGGGGGAGCAGGGGACACTCTGTCACCCTGCTGATGCCTGTAGCCCCAGACCTCATCCGTCCCCTGGAGCGGCCCTCGTCTCTGCCGCTGGGGGCGAGAACAGCGCTGGGGCCCGGCCATGTGTCCTGCTGTCTCCCCAGGCGGGCAGAAGAAGGGAGGCCGGCCAGGGGCCACCGGGGTGGGGAGGCGCAGGCTGGCTCTGCAGGAGGACTCAGATTGCCAGAAGGGGGAGGTGGAGCCCCTGGCCCCGGGGCGACCAGGGCTGGGTGGGCAAGAAGACCCCTTGGGACCCTCCTGAGGGGTTAATGGCCATGTGCCCCAGGGAAAAGTGACCTGGTGTGTCTGGGGTGAGGGGAGGCCTGGGCAGCTCTGGGTCTGAGCCCAGCTGGCCCACGCACTCGTGTGCTCAAGGTGGAGACAGCGGCCTGTGGAAGGTCCCGGCCAGGCCCCCGGCCCCAGGAAGCCCCGAGGCCTGCGTGTGGGCACGTTGTCACATGGGAAGGCTCTTCTTCAGATGTGTGACCAGGCCCAAGGCGGGGACTCCTGGGGGGGCCTGTGGCAGCGACAGGGAGCTGGAGAAAGGAGAGGGAGGCTCAGCTGGGGCAGAATTTTTGATAAGTGAGTGGGGGGTGGGCTGGGAGACGCCACTCCTTCCCACTCCCAAGTCCTGGGGCGGCCCTGCAATGGCCCTGCTGGGGAGGCCTCTCCAGAAGCTTTGGGAACCCGCCCCAGACACAGGGGAGAGGACCCCATGCTCCGGCCCAGGGCAGAGAGTATCGGGTTCAAGGTCTTTCCCAGGTCCAGGGGCAGCTGATGGCCCACATCCTGGAGGCCATGTTCAACCACCAAAGGCCGCCCACCCGGGTCATGAACCAGCCACGTCCCCCGCAGGGCCTTGGACTCGCCTTCTATTTCTGGGCTCCCCGTGGGACCGGGATAGCCATGTCTGTCTGTGCAGCGGGCCTCGTGGGGGTGGCCCTGACTCCCAGGCTCTGCTGCCCTGGCCGCCTCGACACCCTGCAGGGCAGCAGGGACAGCGGGTCCTTGTCCATGTGGGGGTCTGTGCAGCCCTGGGCACCTTCCTCACGGCGGGCAGAGGGCTCTTGTGTGTGGCCAGGGCGGCCTGGAGCCCTCGGGCAGTGGACGAGGCTGGGGTTGGGGGCTGGATGAGCCGGGGTTGGCCTCTGCCTCCCTGGGGCACCCTGGATACGTCCCAGCCTGTCTCCTCCCTGCCCTGGGTCTGCCCCTCTGGGCAGCGGCGACGGAGCCCAGCCGGGTGGTGGGAGGATGTCCGGGCCACTGTCCACAAAGGTCCTGCCTCCTCCTCACCCCCCCGCCACCGCCCCCGGAGCGGGCAGCGGGTGGGAATGGGTGGAGGGGCTGCTTCTGTTGGCCAGGAAGGCGGCGTCTGGAAGGCCAGTGCCAGTTCTCCGGGGTGGGGGGTGGGCAGGCACCTGGCAGTCAGGCCGGGGTGCTGGCTGGCCCCCACGGCCCCCATGGCCCCCACCCAGGATCCTGAAACCCAGTCTGCTCCGACATGGAGCACGTGCAGGTGAGTTTGACACCAGGCCCCTCGGCTGCCCCCGCTGACGGGACGGGCGGGGGGCAGGTGGGACCTTCTCCCGCCGGATCTGGGAAGGGTCCGCGTGTGGGCTGGAGCGGCTGCCCGAGGCCAGGGGTGCTTAGTGACCACAGTGTGCGCCTCCGTCGTCCTCGTAAAGCCTGAGCCGGAACACGGGCGGCCCCACGGGCGCCACCGAAGCCGCTGTGGAGGTGGCATCCCTTGCACTTTACAGAGAAGCGACTGGTTTGGTGGGACCTGCCCTGGAGGCTGGGATGTTTGCTGCCACCAGACCTGAACCCTGGGCCTTGCTGGTGGGATGCAGGGTGAGGGCATCCCCACCGAGGAAGGGTCTGTCCCCCGGGGCTGTCTGCTCTGTTCTGAGCCGTCTTCCCAGGGGCCTCCGGAGCAGCTGGCCACCCACCCCTGCTGGGCATTGTCCCCGGCAGTGCGGGCTCAGAGCCTCTCTATGCCCGGCCCCATGCACTCGCCCAGGAAGGGCCGCCCTCTTGCTCCTGTGGCCACTCTAGGGTCCAGGCAGGACCTTGGAAGCTTTGGGAGCAAGGGGACAGTGCCAGACCCAGTCTGAGACCTGGGCTTGGGTGCTAGCTCAGCTGCTGACCAGCTGTGGCCTCGCAGCCCAGCTGACCCACCTGGAGTTGGGAACAGGGGCCCGTCTGCTCTGCCAAACTCATGGCGCTGCGTGTGAGGGGCTCAGGACTCAGAGTGGGACCCGGATCAGGGCTCAGTGAGGACCAGGCTCAGGGCTCTGTGTGTGACCAGGGTTCATCTCCGTCAGGAGCCAGCTGCCAGGCACCCTGCTTGGGTATCCCCTGACCCTGGCCCCTCTTAAGAAAGATCCTCACATGTCACAGACGGCTCTGCGAGCTCTGGGCCCAGCCCCGTCCCTGACCCAGGGAGAGGTTTCTCTCTCCGATGGGCTGGGGGTACTGAGGCCCCCTGGGCCCCGCTCTCTCTCCCCTGGGAGTTGATGGTGTCTGGGATACTCCCGGGGGGTGGGGGCTGTTGGCTGCTTCCTGCTTATGGGATGTGTCAGAACGACAGAGGCCAGGCCTGGCCGGTGTTTAGATGGGCGGAGGGGCTGGGGCGGGCAGAGCTGGGGGCAGGAGGGAGAATGGGCCGGAGCCACGTCCCTTCTCAGACTGTCCGATGGCTGCCCTTGGTCAAGGTGTTTTCAGCCCCAGCCACCCGGTCCCCACCCCTGTCTGGGTGCCCTCGGGCAAGTCAGTGGAGGGAAGGAGGGATGGGCTGAAGGCTGGGCCTTGGGCCCTGCTGTCCCTCCCACGGGCTGGACCCTAGGCTCCGGCCCCCAGCTGCTCTCAGGACAAGCCCTGGGTGCAGACCCTGCCCTGAGGGCCCTTCTCCGTGGGGGTTCGAGGGGCTTCAATCTGGCAGGGAAATCGGTCAACCGATTCAAGCTTTAAATGGGCATGATGGTGATGATGAAGATGATGAGGAGGAGGACAGCATAATCGGCCATTGGGACCGTGATTGCAGCATCCGTGGGCAGCACTTCCTGGGTGGCGGCTGGCCCTCCACGGCCACCACGTGGGCGCACCTGACAGGGATGTGGCTGCTGCAAAAGAGAGGAGGTCCCAAGGGGGGCGCTGAGGCAGACGGGGAGTGACAGTCGCCACAGGGCAGCAGGGAGGGAGCTGGCGATTCAGGAGCCTCCTGTAACAGGGCGTGTCCACTCCGACTCGGAAACTAAAAACTGAGTAAGAACAGCTCTACGCAGGAGGCAGCACGTAGGGTCTCCTGGCCTTTTGGCTGGGTGGTCTGCTTCAGGGCCCAGGAACCCCCAGAATTTTAGTGTGAAATACCCACTTGGATCTTGAGGGTCTGCCAGAGCCTTCCAGCATCCAGGCCCCTCTCTGCAGGTGGGCAGGGGCCCTGCGGCCCCAGGGGAAGGTGGGGGGTCAGGGCCAGGACAGGCTTGGGAAGGCCTCTCTGCCCCCCCACCCAGGACCCTCCTTCGGGGGCTGACCTCTGGCCACAGCCTGGAGCCCCGAGGAGCTAGAGAGGCTGGGAGGGGCCTCAGGAGCAGCAATGGGGGCATCTGGGGAGGACAGACTTGGATTCTAATCCTGGTCCCGCTGCCGAGCTACCTGAGACGAGTCCCTCAGCCTCCCCGTGCCTTGGTTTCCCCATCTGCACAAGGACAGCCGTGCGTGGCCCTGCGGTGAGGAGGAAAGGACATAGCAGATGTGCTGCAGGGTTACGCACAGCCGCGCGGGGTCGAGTGTGGGGGTGCGCAGAGGGCCGCTGGGGAGCTTCCCCCAGCGATGCCCAGGCTGGACCTGCGGGAGGCTGAGCCGAGGGGTCCTGGGCGGCCCGGCGATTCTGACGTGCAGCGGGCGACTGTCCCGGACACACCCCCGCTCCTGTCAGCACGCTGGGGGGCTGGTCCCGGCAGACACTGGCCCAGCAGTCCGCTTCGCTCACGGCTTCCAGCCCAGGCCCTGGCCGGTGCTCTGTCACTTCGGAGGTTAGTCTCGGGGGGCAGCGTCCCTCCCTCCACCCCTCCATCCCTCCCTCCATTCGTCCACCCCTCCATCTCTTCAAGAACAAATGGACTTTTTCCAGAGCCTTGCAGATAATTATTTTTCCCTCTGTAAGTCAAACCCTGTTTCGATCTGCTTTCCTCCTTCCGGCCTGCGCCTTGTCTCCGGCACAGCAGGTTTGTTTAGGCGGCTGACACCCGTTCTCCTGTCTCCTCCGCTGTTTACACCAGGCCTGTCGCTGGAGCGCCAGGTGTGGGGGAGGCCTCAGTGTATTCTGGCTGGCGGAGAGAGGCCGGGGACCACATAGGTGTCTTGGGTAGCACTGTCCCCAGCCTCGTCACTGTCCCCAATTCACAGGCAAGTCCTCGGAGGCTCAGAGATCACTCAGCAGGCCAGGAATGGACCTGAGATGTGGCCCCAGGTTTCCAGATCCCTGCCCCCTCAAAGGAGGAGCCCAGGAAGGCTTCCTAAAGGAGGCAGCATCTGAATTTTTTGAAGACTGAGGAGCAAACCAGTGAGTGCCCGGTTGAGGTGTTACCAGCAGAGAGAACACCCTGGGCAGTGGCCACCCAAGGAGAGGTGTGGCCATCGCCACTATCTAACTCCAGAACACTCCATCACCCCCAAAGGAAACCCTGCCTCCACGAAGCAGTCACCCCGTTCCTTCCCCGAGTGCCTGGCCACCACGACCTGCTTCCTCTCTCTATGGACCTGTCTGTCCTGACGTCTCACAGAAATGGACTCACACGTGGCCTCGAGTCTGGATCCTCCCACAGCCCCGCATCCTCCGGGTCCATCCACGTGAGGCAGGTGCCAGCACTTCACTCTATCCGGTGGCCCCTGTGCCAACAAACCGCGTCTGCTTGCCCTCCCGTCGGCTGGTGCCCCCCGGGGGCCTTTCCGCCCCGACTGTCATGAGCACAGTTGCAGACAGGCCGGTGAGCCGGGGTGAGAGCAGTCCTTGCTTTGAGTCTGTGGGGACACAAACCTGGTGTCACTCCCTGGCCTTCCTCACACCGGTTGTTGTCTGTGGCCCCCCTTCCCGGGATGTTAGCTGCCCCACCTCAGGGCGTGTGCAGGGTCAGGCGAATCTCGTGGTCGGACCCGAGGCTGTGGCCCACGGCACGCGCCCATGGGGCTCCCTGGCATCTTTCCATCGCTTTCTTTCTGACACGGCTGTGGGCCCGGGGCCAGGTATGCAGCAGGGGTTCAGAGGAAGCTCCCAGGGTCATGGACAAATTCAAAGCTATAACTTGGGTCCCTCTGGGGAATTTTATTTGGGAAAAAAACCCTGCAGTTCCGTTTCCTCAGCTGCCCAAATGCCCCAGGTCCAGGTCTGCCTGCCCCTCCCCCCCTGCCCCAGCAGCCCTACCCCAGGCCTGGAGCCAGGTGAGGGCACCCTCTGCAAACGCAGGGTTGGGGTACCGGCATTGGGGGGGCTGGGCAGTGCCTGGTCCTTCTTGTGCTTTGTAAACTGGCTCCAAGAAAATTCCCCGAAAGGAGTTTCAGATGCTGCTGTTTCCAGGGCGGCAGACTGGCCCCCCCTCTGGCAGGGGCAACTCTGCCCCTGTCTACCCCTGGAGCAGCCCCAGTGGGGCTTGGTTCCCTCCAAGGGTAGGGTGCTCACCACCTCGCCAAGTGTGGGGTCCACTTATTTTTTAACTGGAACATTTACTGCGGGGCCAATCGTTGAGATCCTTGAGGTGAACTAGGGGCTGCGAAGCCCAGGGCTGTAGGCCAGGAGCCCGAGGCCCCTTGCCCACCTGGCACCTCTTGCAGTGCGCCCCCGTCCTGGGGGTCCCCCCTACGTGCCAAGTGCTTTGTCACTCTGCCTGGGCAGCCTGGCCACCCAGGGGCCCTGCGGCCTCCTGCAAGCCCCACGAGAATGGAACCAGACCCTGAGCATCTGCGGGCCTGGGGACAGCGCCCGCGGGATGCCCACACCTGCAGAGCCTGCTTAGGAGAACTGGGGGGCTGGGGGCTGGGGGAGCGTTCCTGGACAAGGGCAACCACTCCTCCCGTCCAGGGGCTGCAGCCAGAGTCCCCGTGGGCCCTCCTGGTGCTCGGCGGGGCAGCGAGGCCTCTGCAGTTGGCACTATCTGGGTCAGAACTTCGTGTTTGCGGTGACTGTTTGGACACGCCTGTGACAGTACATCGCGAGGCCACGTTTTCAGCAATGGTAGCTGCCTGGGAGTGAGGGCTCAGCCTCCCGGGGCTCCACAGAAGGAGGTCAGCGGCCCCAGGTGGTCTGACAAGTTGGCAGTCCAGTCCCTTCCTTTTTAGGGCCACGCTGCCCCCTGGTGGCCGTCACACACAGGTGCGGAAGCTTTCTGGTGTCTGCAGCTCCCTGGGCGCCCCCTGCTGGAGATGCAGGGGACCCCGCACTTTCACCGACAGAGACGGTGGTCTTGGGAGAAGCCTCGGAATCTCAGGCCCTGGCTGCAAAAAGCCCAGGGCATCTGCCCGGGAGGGTCTGACCTTTCACCCCCACATAGTGAGGAGAGCAGGTGTTCCAACCCTGGGCTCACCCCACCTGCCCAGCAACCGAGCCCAGAGAAACCTACTGGGCGCAGTCCATGGTTGGGGTACCCTGGGGGGCACTGACGGGGTCACTGCCTGCCTCAGAGAAGTTTGTATCTAGGAGATGGGAGTACAGTACCTGTGGGAGGAAAAGAGTGAGGCTGGGAGGCTTCCTGGAGGAGGGAGCATCTGCTCCGGTCCCTGAAGGGTGAGGGCAGTTAGGGCTTGTCCAGGGTAGGCCCAGGGAAAAAGGGTGCAGACAGAACCACTGGCGGGCTGGCACCACGTAGAGGACCCCCATGTGCAAGACCCGAGTCTTCAGGGGGACCCCCACCAGAACAGTGCATGGGCGACCAGGGAGGGGAGTCTGACAGTCAGGACAGAAGGCGTGAGGACTTGTTTTCCGCTGTCCCCAGCCCCGCCGCAGCTTGCCCGCCTCACCCACACAGGTTCGGAAGCGCCCCTCTGTCCCTGGAGTGGGAAGGGCACCTCGCTCGCTCCCATCTCCCCTCCTGGAGCCCTGGCAGCCCCTCCTGTGTCTGAGGCTGGGCAGGAACCCTCCCTGCCCCACATTCTCCGGGGGCCCCTCTCAGACCCTGGCGGGACCCGCAAGGCGGAGGCCAACTCCACACCCAAACCAGGAAAGCAACGCCTGCTGGCGACACTGAGGGTCCCGGTTCTGTCCGCCCAGGTTAAATGAAGGCCCCTGGACTGGGAGACTGGACGGGAGGAGGAGGACAAAGGTGGGGAGGGCCCCTCCTCAGCCCGCGCAGCCAGCCTGCCCACAAGGGGGCGCCCATGCAGCGTGCCCGACGCCCGTTCCCGGACCGGGCCCACACCAAGCCTCTCAGCCCTAACTGTGTGGTCAGGAACGTGGGTGGAATGGATGCCCAAGCTCCTCCCTGGTGGGAGCCCTGGACGATGGGGTCTTCTGGCCTCTGACTCTGTCTCCTGTGGTGGCCCCAGGGGCACAGGCCAGGAGGTGGGCTCGACCTGGTGCAAGGGGAGCTCCAGGTACAGAACTGGAGGACCCCAAGTGTGGAGGGGCCCAGGGGCCCTCAGGGTCGGTGGGAGCACCCCTGGCTGGGCCCCTTTGTGCATACTGGAGCTCTCTGCCCCGCTCACCTGCCTGACATCTGCTTGGTCCTCAGGCCGCCCCTGCGGGCTCTCCCTGGGGGGCTGTCTGGGTGGGCTCCTGGGCTCTGGTCTGCAGCCCTGGGCCTGCCTGCACACGCACTCAGGAAGGGTCAGATCCATGAGGGGTGTAAGCCAGCGAGCAGGAAATGGCTGGGACTTCCAGGCTTAGCTAGAGACCCTGCCCCCATAGGGAACCCAACTCAAATGCCCCCCGAAGCTCCCATGCCCCACTCCATCAAGGGCCTCAGACGCCCAGGCTGAGAGCAGTGGTACCTCCAGGGGAGACCCCCCGACGCAGGGAGCTGCCCCTCCCCTAGGCAGAGCTTGTTCAGCTTGCTGGCCCCTGAAGCCACCCTGCTCTGCCCTCTCTGTCTCAGGGTTGGCTGGTGGGACCCATGGAACCCGCCTGGAGGGCCGTGTGGGACCCCGGGCCTGACTAAATGCTCTGCAGCTTGCTCTCCATGACGGCTCTGAGGGGGGATGCCGGCCCATGGCAACCCCTCCAAGGTCCGCTCAGCGCAGAGGGACAGGGACAGGCCAGCTTGGCAGCTGGGACACTGAGCTGCTCAGAAGCAGGTTCCCCTGACCCCGGGAGATTCCAGATGGTGTGGCCCCTGCCCAACTGCCCCCACAAGTGCCGCCGGGACCCCGCCCCACAGGCTGTGAGAGAGCGGACAAGGCATTGCCACTGTTTTCAGCTACTAAGTTTGAGGTGACTTGTTTCACAGGATAAAGAGCCACAGGCAGTGCACTCGAGTGAGGTCTGCACCGCTCAGTGCCACGGCTGCGTCGCTGCAAACTTGGGAAGGAGAGAGGTGAAAAACCGCCCCGCAGCTCCTTCTCCCCAAGTCCTGCCTCTCTGGGTCCGGGTTCTTCTTCTATTCGGTTCCTTGTGAGCCCCACCTGGGGGCGGGGACTTGGGCACAGATATGGGGCGACCCCAGGAGAAGGAGGGGCAGGACAGCCAGTGCCTAGGAGCACCGTGGAGGTCCATCCCGTGTCCAAGCCTTCTGGGGCAGGGTGGTCTGTCTGCAGACAGCAGGCTGCGTTGCACACCCCCTGGCGAGGGCCGTCCTGGGCATTAACGCCTTCGGGGCTCTGCGTGACCTGGGGGCAGGACTATCAGGGCGAGGAGGGTCTGAGCGTGCAGAGCTGGGGGTGGGCAGGGCTGCAGCCCCTGAGGCCACTCCTCTTGCTCCACAGGTACTCCCGGCACCCCTTACGACCCCACTTTGTAAATGGGGAGCCCGAGGCGAGGAGAGTGTAAAGTGTGCTGCCCCGTGTCGGGGCTCCAAAGCTGCCGCTGGTACTGCCAGCTCCCGGGCTGCCCTTGCCCTCCTGCCTGGCCCTGCCCCTTCCGGGGCCAGACCCGCTGGCTGCAGGCTGCCTTCTGGAAATCCACTTAGCACTGACCTGTCTATGTCCTCCTCCAAGCTCATCTGCTAATCCTGCCCGTCTGGATCCTCCAACCCACCTCCTCCTGGGGGCCCCTGCTTGGCCGCACTTCTGGGGGTGGTGGGTGGATGCCGAGAGGGGGCTGGGTGGAGGTGGGCCTGTCCTCGGACTCTACCTCTGTCGACCTCTCTGTGAAGGAGACCCCAGGACGCCTCACACCTCCTCTTCCTGCCCCGCCCACCCCCTTACCGCAGGGGTGTGGCTCTGGTCCTCTCAGGCCCGGGTTCGAATCCCACTTCAGGTTCCAGTCTGCAGAGTGGGAGCCGAGGGCCCTCCACTGCAGGGCGTGGCCAGGCCACCCGGACGCTGGGTGTTCCTTGAGGTGCACACAGGCCCCCCAGGACTTCTGGTGTCTCTGTGCAGGGGGCACCATTGCTGACATGGGTGGTGGGTGGTCTGGACCCCCAGGCTGCAGCACGTGGCTGTGTTCCATTCCAGGACTTGGGTTCTGGGGGGCTCAGTGGCAGGAGCCACAGAATGCTCTATAGCAGGGTGGTGGGATTGGAGCAGTGCCCGTAGGGGTCCATCTTCCCTGGGGTATGGTCCTAGAAGTGGGGGCATTGGGAGGAAGGCTCTGACTGCGGGCCTTGGGGGTGTGGCTGGGGGCTGACATCTGAGCTGAGGACTCAGGGACGGGGCTGCTACGGGTCTCCCCAGTGTCCCCTGTGGGGTGGCCCAGGGCGCTCCTGCCCAGTGGGGGACAGGGTAGCTTCCGGAGGCTGTTCCCTCGGTCTCAGTTTTCCCTTCCACAGAATGGGCCTTGAACCTCCTGTCTCTGCTCCTCCCCCCACCCCCCCGGCAGCAGAGGAGTCTGTTCCCACGCTCTTGTTAGCAGAGACCCCGGAGCCGGGCCGCCCAACGGGGGGAGGTGGCCCTGCCCCGCCTGCTTCCCATGGGACCTGTGCTCCCGGCCACTCTCCCGGCCCTGGGGCCCCTCCTGTGACTCAGGCTTCCTGGAAGCAGCACAGGGGTGGAGGGGGCAGAGGACTCCCTGCCCCCCCCCCCGCCCACCCATGCCCCCGTGTGGTCCATCACCACCCCCATGGTCACACACAGTGGGCTCTCCTGCTTGTCAGCTCCCCCTCACCAGCCCCCCCACCAAAGGTCCCCTGCCAGCTGGTGCTAGGACACCAGCCCCTCCTCTCTCCCTCCCTGGCCCAGCTCTGCCAAAGCAAACGTTTTCTCTCCCTCCTGTCCCGGCCTGGTCAGCCGCTCAGTGTCCTCCGGGTTTCACTTCGCTCTGGCCGGCTGCCCAGGGGCCCATCTGAGGGAATCACCATACAGAACTCGGGGGTGCCTGGGGCTCCCCACAAGGACCCCACTGTCCTGTCCAGATGGCCCAGGTCTGCCAGGCCCCCTCTGAGTGACACTGGTCCTGCTCTATCTTTCCTGGGCCTTAGTTTTCTTGTCTGGAGAATGGGGAGCTGGGACAGACCACAGACCCCACAGCAGACTGGGTGGGGGTCAGGACAAAGACGGTGGCCTTGGGGGTTGGGGCCCAGCCGTGTGAGCCCCGCTGCCTGCTTCTGACCCTTGTCTGCTGCCCTTGGGCAGCCCGCTGGGGTGCTGGGTCAGTGTTCCATGGTGCAGCTGTTGTTCCAGTCCCAGTGTCGGGGGCACCCAGGAAACCCTGGCTGGGGTGGGTCCGGGCCCGGGACGTGTCCTCGGTGGTGCTCAAGCTAGAGGCCCGCATGTGCAGTTCGGCGCCTTGCCGGAAACCTCCCTTCACACCCACCCACACCACCTCCTGGCCCTCCCGTGGGCCCAGGGCCCGGGTCTGGAGGGGCCCCCGTTGATGTGCCGGCGCCTGGGGTGGCCTCTCACAAACAGGGCCGTGGGCGGGTGGGAATGTGCGTGTGGTCGCCCACGCAAGCTCCTCCTGGCCCTGTATGTAGAACCTGGGCCCTGGGCTCCTCCATCTTGACCTTGCAACTGTACCTCTGGAGGGGGCTGCCCGGGCCTGTCCCGGCCCCTGTAGGAGATGGGGGGAGGCAGAGAGAGGAGCACCTGATCCTGAGAGGGGCCCATGGGTGAACAGGACCCACAGGAGACAGTGTTGCCTTCCTGAAGCGTGTGGAGGAGCAGGGAGTCAAGGTGGGCTTCTGGGAGGAGGGGGCATCTGGCCTGGGCTTGAAGGATGTGGACATTACAGTGGCTGGAGGATGGGGGCCCAGGAGGGGAGCCGGGTGAAGGCAGACCCCCCAGGGCATGGGGCCTGAGTTAACAGCTCTAAGGGAGGCAAGTGGCACCACTGTGTGTCCTCACTGGGCAGGCAGGGAGCTGTCCCGGGCACCTCCGTCCACCCTGACGGGCAGCCGTGTGGTGGCTGCCATCGCCACCTGTTTCCCAGGTGGGCAGGCTGGGTGTCTGAGGTTGAGACCTCTGCCGGGGGGCCAGGGGGGAAGTGGGCTTCCTCAGCCCGGGCTGTGCGGTGCTCTGCCGTGGCCTCGTTGACAGAGTGGCCAGAGAGGAGCCTCCAGGTGTGTGTGGGAGGGGCGGGGGCCCCGTCCCAGCACAGCCGTGGCTTGTCCTGCCCGGGGACCTTTGCTCTCTGGCCTCGGTTTCTCAGTCACCGAAATTCGCGGAGGACCTGCCTCAGGGGCGCGGTGACAGGCTGGCCACGAAAGGGGCCTCTGGGGAGCAGAGAAGCGGTCCTGGTGTCACCGCCTGCTTGCGCCTCAGTTTCCTCTTCATGAGTGGGGGTGTGGAGCCCTTTTCTGGGGACGTTAAGAGGGGTACGAGGGGGTGGCGTGTCCAGGTGCCCCGGGGACGCAGTTGGGGCTCTGCAAGCGGGACACCCTGCCCTCCCGGCTCTCCCCGCCCCTCCCTGCCGTGGCGGAGCTGGTGGCTGGGCTGTTCCCACGGGCCAAGCCGCCTCTGCAGGGCAGCCAAAGGAAGCCATCTGGAGGCCTTGTCCACCCTTCCCCCGCCATCCTGGCAGGAAGTCACCGGAAGGGCTGTCCCTTGGGGCCCCCAGGCTTGGGAGGACAGAGGACAGCCAGCGGCGGGGGGTCCCTGGGCGGAGCGATGGGGTGGGGAGTGAGGAGAGGACAGAATGGGCAGAGCTGGTGGCTCTGGAGTCCCCATGGCTGGAGTGTGGCCTGAACTGCTCACAGAGCGTGTCCATTTGTCCGTCCACCCCGTGAGCTGCCCCTTCCGCACATGAGTCCCAGGTGAGGCCCAGCAGGGTCCTGGCTCAGGAGGTTAGCGTCTCTGGATACGTGGATGGGGACCGTCTGTTGGGGAGGTCATGGCCCTTCCTCTCTGCCCCCAGCCCTTCCCCCCACCCCTCCCCCACCACCCCGCAGGGCAGGACAAGCCTGGAGAGGGATCAGAGCCTGGGCTTCCGCCCTTAGGGACACGCCCTGCTGCCCACTAACTGGCCTGAGTGTGGCCGCCTGGGCCTGGGGACCGTTCCCACAGATGCTGCCAGCTGGGCCTGCCGGGGCTGAGGAGGGACACTGACCCCAGGGGGCCCTGTGTCCCGTGTTCTTGGCTGCCCAGGCGTCTGTCTTCAGACAGACCTGTTGGGCTGGGGGGCCAGACAGCCCCACCCCGCCAGCCATGGTGGGGGCCAAGGAGCAGCACCAGGCGGCCCCTTCTTCCCCTCCCCCCGCCCCTCCCTTTGAGAGCCTCTGGCTCAGGGTCCTCAGAGGCCCTCCTGAGAACCTTCTGGGGTCTCAGGGCCCGGCATGCCTCCCCCAACCCCCTGAGGAAGTGAGCGTGAGAAACAGGACCCAGGGCAAGATCTGGGATCCCGAGTGTGCTGCCGGGAGGCGTGCCCATTGGCCAGTCCTGGGTGACCGTGCATGTTTTGGGGACATCGGTGTGTTGAGGACAGGCAGCCACCGGCACGTCCCGGGAGGATCTCTGGCGGTTCCCAAGCATAGACTCTATGACACAGCCTGATGGCTGCCTCCCGGGCCCCGCTTGCAGGGGATTGGCTGCCTCCCAAGGCAGAGCCGGGCTGACCCCAGGTCTGAGAGGGGTCGGCCTGGGCCTGCTGCCCCCACTGCCATGGGAGGAGAGGCTGGGTGGACCAGCACGCTGGTCGCCTGCGTGCTGCCGTGCAGTCCCTCTGGGTGAAGTGCATGCAGACCTGGAGTGACCCCTGTGTCCATCAGCTGGGGAGCAGATGGCACACTGTGGCCTCTCCACACCGTGGAGTGCTACCCAGCCACAAGAAGGAGCCGTGTCCCGACAGGGGCCACGCGGTGGACGAGCCATGAAGACATGGTGCTGGGCGACAGGAGCCGGGTGACTCAGACACCACGAGTGGCCCCACCGCGTGCCCAGCCAGAGGCTGCGGGCCCAGGGCCACAGGAAGCGGTTTGGGGGCTGATGGGGACTGCTAGTGGACGTGAGGTTTCTTTGGGGGATGATGGGAATGTTCTGGAATGAGGGTGTGGGTGACAACCACGAAACCCCGACCACACTGAAAACACTGGAGTGCGCACTTGAAACCGGTTAAGATGGCGAGGGTCCTGTTCTGTGAATTTTATTCCAGGGAAAAGATTAAACTACCTCCCCTGCCTGCACAACCTGGCCCGAGACGACTCTTGGTTCAAGTCAGCAAAATAGGATTAAGCAGCTCTGCCGCGGTGTCCAGCGTGCAGGGGCAGTCGGAGCTCAAACGGAGAGCGGCCGACAGCTGCCCCGTGCGCAGGGGGCGCGGGGGCGCGGGGACACCGTGGGGGTCCTGGCGGCGGAACCCCGGCCCGCGTCCCTCCTCCCGCCTGAGCAGAGCGCCTCGCGTCCTGGGTGAGTTTTGCTGAGCGAATGAAGGAGTGGAGGCGTGGACAGGCGCCTGCATTGTCCTGACGAGTATGGCCTGTTTTCCTGTTGGCAGGGGTTTGCCTCCTGCCGATCCGCAGAGCCTGGGCTGCGGGTTGCCAGCACTGGCTCGTGCCCGCTGAGGGGGCTGTCAGGTGGGGGGCGGGGCATCGGTGACCACGCCCTCCTCCCCGTCCGTGCTCACCTGGGACTCCCTGAGTCGCTGAGGGGTTGGGTGGGGTCCTGTGGGCCTGGGCTTGGCCACCGCGGAAAGCGAGTCCGTGGCCTGTTCTGTCTCCACACGCTTTTCTCCCAGGACGGCTCAGGGAGGAAAGGCCAGCAGAGCGGGGTCCGCAGCAGGACCTCCGTGCCTTGGGGGACCTGCAGGCCAACCCCTTTGTGTTCTGAGGAGAGCAACTGACCTGCCTCACCCGGCCTTGGCGCCCCTCTTGCACGTGGTTTTTGGGGGCCTGGGGCAGGGGGCAGACTACCTCTCTCTGCCAGGCCAGCCCAGAAATAGCCGTGACCTTCCACACCCAGCTTGGCAGCGCCGGGGCTGCAGGGCATCTGTTTGCCCAACCGGGTCCTTGCAGGGTGCTGGGCGTGGCCTCCCAAGGCCGGGCCAGAGCTCTTTCCCGTGGCTCCCGAAGGCTCCTCTGACGTGCGTCCACCAGGACCTTGGCCAGCGGCCCTGGCTCCCTTGGTGATCTTGCTCCCTGTTCTGCCTGCCTGACCCCCGCCCCCCCAGGCCTGTGTTCCAGGCGGGGTGGCGGGGGTGGCGGTGGGGCAGGGAATAAAGCAGGAGCTGGGTGAGGGGCCTCCTGGAGCCCTGGAGGACTAGGCCTCAGTTTCCCCTTCAAGGCCTGTTCTAAGGAGAAAATTTGCACAGAAAGTGCCCACCCAAGGCTCGGTCTGAGCCCTGGCTCAACCCTGTTCAGTATGTGGCCTCACCCATAAAAGGGGGTGGGGGTGCCTTTCAGGACTGCATTGAGGATGGATGTGGGGAGAGGGGTCTGTGTCAAGGTCGCCACTGAGGCCATTATGTGGGGGACGTGGAGGGGATCTTGGGCTCCCCCCCACTTCCCAGGACTGGACACCAGGACCAGGGAAGGGACATTCATGGGACGTACGAACACTAGTGAGCTGGGCCGGGGCCGAGGGTGGACTCAGAGCTGTGGGTGGCCCATGACCTGTGTTCCACCTGGGCTGCAGCATCCTCTTCTGAGACACGGCCAGCGTGTGCCTGCTTCCCACTCTGGCCAGGCTTCTGAGTGTGTAGGTGAGCAGAAAGGGCTGTGGCACCATGATGCCCCCAGGCCCAGCCACCCTGGGGGCCCACGAGCTTGCTGGGCCTTCTGCCGACCGTGTCCTAAGTCTGAGGACAGGCCAGCTCGCTCCTTACCTCCCAAGTGGGTGCAGGGCGGCTGGCTGGGCACAGGACGTTGGCTGCTCTGTCTGAGGGTGCTTGGGTGGGATCTGACCCTGCCCTGCTTTGGGGAATGACCGGGAGGGGCTGCATGGCTGGCCGGGTGCTGGCTGACAGCCTTCCCCTGGCCGGGGGTCCTGCCCCGGCACCGTCCAAGGGCCCCAAAGAGCCGTAACTGCTCCTCTGGGGAGAGGGTCTGGGGTCTAAGGCCTGGCTCTATTCAGGTGGGCACATCGAATCCAGTGAATTCTGAATCTTTGCTGCAGAGGGGGCTTAACGGGAGACCACCCACTGCGTGTGTGCCCTACCCCTGCCCACTGGGCCACGTGACACCTCCGCAGGCACCAGTGGGCTGGGCACCCGTGGGCGCAGTTCCTGTTTTCTCACTTGTGGGTAAGAACTTGGTGGGCAGCCTCCTCCGGCCAGCGAGAGGACCATTAGGCCACAGGGACCCTCTGTGATGGTCACAGCACCCACGCTGGTTCTCTGAGGCCTGGCCCGGAGGCTGGTTTGTGGCCTGGGGTTTCTTTGTCTGCTGAGGGTCCTGAGTGTGCTGCCCGGAGGCTCCGAGTGCCCCGGGAGGCCAGGGCCGGGCCTCCTCGCTCTTGGCAGGGCCGAGCCGGGGGCCGCTGGCGGGGATGTCTGAGGGCCTCTCAGGGACCATTAGTTCCAAGTGGGTCTTGAAACTCCGGGTCCCGCTGGCGCTCCTCGCTCGCTCTGGGCACGGCCCGCTGGGGCCTCAGAGACACGGAGCCTGGTGCCAGGAGTCGGCGCCAGCCATCCAGGCCCGGGAAGGCAGTGCCTGTGACCGAGGCCGCAGGTCTGAGGCCGAGTCTGGGGCTTGCTTTCGGAGCTTGGTGCCCCAAGTCTGGCATCCCAGGGATCTGGAACTCCCAGCTGACGACCCCTGTTCCAGACAAGCAGGCTCTGGGGTGGGAGCCGCTGCTGGCCTCTGAGAGAACCAGGCCTCTGGGCCTGGGGGCTCTGCCAGCGGGGGGCAGGCACTGCACAGCCTGCAGAACACGGCTCCCGGACGTCTGGGTGAGCCCAGCAAGGGGCCAATGCAGTGCGGGGGGCCGAGGGCTCTGCCTGTCTGGGGCGAGGGTTTGGGCCCTTGGGTGAGTCCAGTCTCGCCCACTCCGAGACCAGATCGCGGGCTGGGGCCAGGGAGGGGCAGCGATGGGCCCAGGGCCCACGGTTCGAGGCTCTGTCCTGGACACCGAGGAAGGGCCCCCAGCCTCAGAAAGGGGGGCAACCCATCTCAGAGGCAAATGCCAAAGGCTGCGGGGAGGCCCCTAGCCCTGCAACGTCCAGCCGGAAGACGGGCATGGTCCGAGGGCACGGAGGGTGTGCAGAGCGCGCTGGTGCTGGGCCGTGGTGGGGGAGGGTCTCCATCCCTCCTGGCTGAACCATCTGGTCCGGATGTCCCTGTTTGTGGCACGGCCAGTGAGTGTCCCCACGGGGCTCCTGGTCTCCCTGGGTGGTGCGGGGAGTGCTGGGAGTCAGGTCTGAGCCGGACCTGGTGTTGGTTGTGGCTGTCCCTCCTGCTGTGTAGGGTGGCCCCCTGAGGTTCTCCCCACCTGGGGGATGTGCAGGGGGGCGGGACTGGAGGGAGGTCTGGGTGGCAGGGGTAGGCCCCTCCTATGGCTGTTGCTCCCCATTGCTCCCCTGGGGGGCGAGCAGCAGTGTGGGCTTCTGGGGGCCCGCATTTGGTCCCCAGGAATTACCCTCCAGGAGACTGGACTGGCCTGAGAACCCCCAACCCCCATCCAGGGTGGGGTGAGGAGGCCCCACCCTTCCTGAAGTCACCATCCCGAGGCAGCATCCTGGTGGGGGAGGGGCGCCCGACCTTGGCCCTGGGATGCAGGAACAGCCCCTCCCCCACTGGTGGGGGCTCCCACTTCCTCAGCACTGGAGCTGGGCCTGCAGGGCGGGACAGGGTAACTTGCCCACTGGCTGACCAGTTCCCCTCCTTTCTTGGAGAGGGAAGGGCCACAATGGGCAAACCAGATGCCTTGGAGCTCAGGGCGTGCTTGGGAGGAGCTGGGCTGATGGGAGAGACCCTGCGGACCCCCTGAGCAGGTGGGGGTGTGGGGGGTGTGGGCAGGTGGGGTGGTAGAAGTGTGGTGAGCCCACCCAGGAAGGAAAGGGCCCTCGGACCGTCCTCCCAGCTCACATGGAGCAGGCAGTGGAGACAGGGCAGAGACCTGAGGAGCTCCCGCCAACTCCCCCACCACCGCCTCTCCCCCTACCTCCCCCCCCCCCGCCCCGCGCCGACTGCAAGATCTGGGCCTTGGTGCCTGGATTCCCCTCCCTCTGGCTCCGTGCCCGCACCTCTTGCCCCCTCCTGCCCCCTCCAGCTCTGGCTGCCTGCAGTTATAGGGCCCTGGGGACTGTCCTGCCCACTCCAGACCCAGAGCCTGGCCCGGTGGGGGAGGGACTCTCCTTTCCTCCTCCTGGGACCAGGGAGCCCCTGCGACCTCAGACCTGTGTCCCAGCCCCCTGTCCAGCTGTTGGCGGCCCTGGTCCTCGGAGGCGGGAGCCAAAGGCTGGCGGCAGGGACCTCCCTGGGCCACCCCTGCCAGTGCCCCAGTCTCCCTGCCGATTCCGGGATTCCGGGCGGGTGGGGGTCTGGGGCCTTTGACGCGGGAGGGCGGGCAGGCGGGCAGGGATAAAGCCAGGCTGGGGGTGCAGCCACAAGGGACTCCAGGACTTGGGACTCGGGTGAGTGTCTGAGGGCTCCTGGCAGCCTCAGTGGCCCCTGGGGTGGGCGGGAGGGCATGGAAGGTGGGGTGGCTGGAGGGCTGTGTGTGGTCTCCCTGGGGCAGACCTCAAGAGAGTGCTCGGCCAGGGGTCCTCAGGACTCCCCGCTCAGTGGTTTCCTCAGTCAGATGGGGCGAGGGGTCACCCTGGTGAGGGAGCCTCGTCCTCGCGGAGCTCTGACTGGGCCACGTGGAGACGCACCCTCTCGTCCCAGGCTCTCTGTTGCGGTCACGTGTCCCGGCCTCCCAGCTGTGGCACCCGCCTCCGAGGGACAGGAGGAGGAGGAGGACTGGTCACCCTGCCGTGGGGCCGGCCTGGTTCCCTGCCCCTCGGTAGTTCCGGAGCCCCTCCGTGTCCACGTCCGCTCTGTTAAACGCGGGCCAGAACGCAGCAGCGTAGCACGGCCGGCCGTTCACGGTCAGGCTGGGGAGGGAGAGGAGGGTTTGTGGAAGTCACCCCAGCACAGCCGCTGTGCACAGGGCTGGCTCCAGTCCCCGTCCTCACGTCCCCAGGAGGCGAGGGGGCAGAATGGCCGCCACATGCGACCCATGGCCAGCGTGGCCACTGGATGCTGGTGTGACCACACCCCCTCCTGCTCCCTTGTAAACCTGGGTCCTTACGGTGGCCTGGGGGGCCACGTTAACCCCCCTGTACAAAATGAATCAGTGGAGCATCAGGGACACAGAACCCCACCCCCCAGTATGGGGGGGCTTCTAATCTGACCCTGACGGGCTTTAGGCTGCACGGAAAAGCAGGTCCCAGCCACTCCTAGTTACGGTGAGCACTGCGGCCCCGATCCCGGTTTGACACCCGCTCGGGGGAGGCTGAGTATCAGGCAGGAGCCGCACCACCCTGCAGCGCCCGTCTGCTTGCCCGGCTGCCTGGGGGGGTGGCAACGATGGCCTTCCTGCCCAGGCAGTGCCACCAGCTGACAGCACGGAGGGTGGCCTCGAGGGTAGGCCTCGTGGGCAGGCAAGTCAGTACCACGTCCCGTGGGTACCAGGTCCTGTGGGTCTCACAAAGCCATGTGTGTGGTGAGGCTGACCCACGCAGGCCTGTGGGTTGGCAGCTGAGCTCTGGGAAGTGTCTTCACCACCTCGAGATCCCGGTGGGTAGTAGAGGGGCCCGTGGAAACCGAAGCCTGCTTCATACAGCTCCACAGCCAGCTCACAGCGGGGTGTCCTGGGACTGGCTGGGAGCTGCCCCAACCCCGCAAAGTGGTTTCCCTCCCTGGCAGTGTCTCCTCTTGTAGAGGAGGCCCCAGGCCCCAGAGAGGGCAAGTGCTGGTCCTGGGCCACACAGGGAGTCAGAGCAGATGGCAAGCCCTGACAATGCTGTTCTGGGCCCACTCCTCCAGGAAGCCCTTCCTGATCACCTGACACTCCAACTCTGCCTTCTGCAGTGCCTGCCTGCGTGCAAGCTGATCCAGCGGGGAGGCTTCCCTCCTGCTGGTCACACCCCAGCAGCGGGCACTCAGTAGGCACTGGAGGGAGGGACTGGTAACTTGGGGAGCTGCCCGAAGGCAGAAGGCAATGCCAAGGAGTAGTGAGCAAGCTGGGGGGTGCAAGCCAGGGATTAGATGGCGTACGTGACCTTTGAGGCTCTTCTGGACTTCAGGGGCTGAGATCCCGTGATGCGTTCTGGACGTTTCCCAGATCTGGACCTCTGCCCAGAACGTTGGGTCATTTGTCCACAAACAAGTGGGGGGCCTTCTGGTGCCAGCCCCAAGTGCAGGAGGCAGGGCGGAATTGAGGACCTCTGTGTCCGCCTCCGAGGCCCGCCTTCCCTGGGGTGGGCCGCTCTCTGCCCTGAGGGCACGTGCTGAGGGAGAGGGGACAGGGAGGCCGCAGGGGCTGTCGGTGAGGGCTGGACCACGGGCTGCTGTGTGCAGGAGTGGGGGCTCTGGGAGACTTTCTGGGGGCGGGGTGGGGGCTTGTCCGGCGGGTCTTCCCTCCAGGCCCCCAGCAGTGTGTGGACTTGGGCTTGCTCTGGGAGGCTTCCAGGAACGACTCCTGCCTGATAAAAATAGACTTCTCCGAAGGACTTGGGGCTGTGCCAGGGGCAGCAGGTGCCCCCCAGGCCTGGCCCGAGTGGGTGCCCGGGCAAGGGGTAGGGATGCTGGGACCCAAGTCTGCAGCTGGGTGGGCTCTGTGTCCCGCGTGTGGACTCCTGGGCTTGATGGGAACTGTCACCGGGACAAATGGGGGACAGGCTGGGTGGGAAGCCACTGGCCCCGGAGGCCCTGACTCCAGAGGGCCACGGCCAGTGGGCAGAACCCAGCCCCACGGTGGCCCCACCTCGGGCTGTGTGGCTGGAGGAAGTCCCTGGAGCTGTCTGGGCTGCTGTGTGTTACCCACACCATGTGGCTGACGGTCTCATTCACGGTGTGCAGGGCCCGGCCGTGTCGGGGGGACAGACCCTCAGTGAGCCATCACAGTGGGACACCGGTGGGACGCCGAGTGTCCAGAGCCGCTGTCCAGGGACATGCTGCCGGGAGCTGGGAGCCCTGGGGTTCGAGGGCCGCTGTGGCCACCCCGTGCTGAGTCGGGGGACCACGTGCGTCTGGACCGGCGCTCCCTGGAAGCACTCCAGGGCCCTGGGGAGGGTTTCACCTGGGAATGTCACAGAGAGCCTCCTGGGCAGGGGGCGGCTCTTCTGAGCCTCGGAATATGAGACAGCACCCTGTGGACCCTGCCTTTTCGAGGTCCCCTGGGTGGGCTGGGAGTCCCATGGCATCCGTTCCTCACCTGCACACTAGGGGCGGGGAATGGCAGCTGCCACCCCTCCAGGCAGCGAGGACAAGGGGGATGCCCTAGGTGCTCAGCAAGTGGACAGGTCCTCAGTGTGAGACCCGGGTCCCAGCAGGAGTCCGAGCAGAGGCCTGAGCAGGGGCCGGGCAGGGGCAGGTGAGGTGGGCGCCAGTGACTCTGGGGGTGTCAGCCTCACTTACCCATCTGGGCCACCGCTACCCTCCTTTGCATTTTCAAAGTTCTGGGTCCAGGCCTTGGCCTGGGCGGAGGTGCTCTCCGGGAGCACCCTCTGCGCTGCGTGGCTCCACCGCAGCCCCCCTGCGATGGGGCCGTGGGGAGCCCCGGAGGTTCCAGGGCGGCGCACGCTCGCTCTCTCTCTCGGGGAGGAGGAAGGCCGTGCGCCCGGCGGCAGGGGCCCCGCCCCGCGGCGTCCAGCGGCCCTCCCCTCTGCCCTTGCATTTCCCCTTCCTCCGCGCTGCTTCCTCTGCGCTGGGCCCTCCGCCGCCCCTTTGTTTGCCGGGCGCGGCGGACCGACAGTTATATTTAGGCGGCAGGTGTGGGAGCCACAACAAGCCAGGTCGCCAGCGGGTCACCGGCCACCCCGCCCCACGTGATGCCCGGGCGCTATAAATAGCCCCCGGCCGCCGGCCCGGGGATCCTCCGCGGGGAGCCAGCGCTCCGCACCGTGGGTCTCCTGGCCGCGGCCCGGCTTGGCCCCGCGCGGATGGAGGCAGCGGCAGGACGCCTGCACTCTCCGGTGAGCGGGGCCGCTCAGGGCGCGGGCGGGGGGCGTGCCGGGAAGGACCCCAGCCCCGCCCCGGGGAGGTGGCCGCAGCCCTCGGAATCAGCCTCCGCGCGCCCGGGGCTAACGTGCCGCGGGACAGGGTGGCCCTCACCGAGCCCGTCCGCGTCCAGGAGCCCAGCCCGCCCACGGTGCTCGCGCTCCCGTTCCCGTGTTCTCGCCTTGCTCTTCCTGCGCCCCCCGCCCTAGTCCTCTAGCCTCCCGGCTTTCATTCCCGGTTCTGGGGCCAGAGGGGCCGGCCCTCCCCGAAACCCTGTGGATTCCAACTCCTGCTGGCTTCTCAGCCAGCTGTGACCAAGGGTGAGGGCCGTCTCCACCTCCGTGAACTGGCCTGAGCCTCACTCTTGACTTCTAGACTTTAGCTTGAGGAAACCCGGGAGCACTTTGCTGGCCTGGGTCAGGGCCCAGAGGAGGGCCTCTGTCTCTCCCCGGGCTGTCCCCTCCTCTGCAGACAGGCGGTGAGGGTCCTCCCCTAACAGGTTCCCGAAGGACAGTTGTTCTGGGCAGGCTGAGGGCGGAGGAGGCAGGCTGGGGCCTTGGGAAGGGGTGTGGGCTGTGGCCGGAAAGCCAGAGGGTGGGCTTCAGACTCCAGTGGGGTGCGGGGTGAGCAAGGGGGTGGGGCTGGTGGCCTTGGGTCCATGCTGCCTGGGGAGCCTGCTGAGCGACCTCGTGGAGGAGGTGTGGGTAGGAGGAACGGCCTTTCCCTGGGGGTGACCCTAAGGCCTGCTTGAGCCATTCTGGGCACCTGGGACAGGACAGTGGCATCCTGTGTGTCCCCACCTGCGGCTGGGAGTCCCAGACCCTGCGGGGACCGGTGGGGCGTGGCAGCCTGGATAGTGGCCGTGGCCCTGCCTCTGCCCAGACCTCTGACCCTAGCCAGCCTAACCCACAACCCCACAGACACATAACAACTATCAGGCTCCAGGAGGCAGTAGTGTGGGGGGGCTCCAGGCCCCTCCTTGCCCGGTGACCCTCGGCCCGCAGGGCCTGCCCAGGGACACTGGGCGACAGAGCCAGGCCACCTGCTGTTGCCCACAGGTGTCCCCAGGCAGGGAGGCGGAGCCCTGTGGCTTCATTGGGCCTTTCCCCCTTCCTTCTGGCACACACACACACACACACACACATGCCTGCACACATGCACACATCTGTGCACTCATGTGCACGTGGGGCCGTGCTGCTGACCCGGGAGGCTCAGGCGTTCATGCTCTGACTCTCCTGGGCGTCCACAGCGGTCTCTTTCTGGCTGTAGGGTGGCTCAGGCCGGCGGCTGAGTGGGGACAGGACCCTTCTCTCAGCCTTCCTCCCCTACGCCGGGGGCACCACACCCCTGTGGAGCCCTCCGGGACCACGGCCAGGGGCAGGGTGGGGGCGAGACCTGGAGGCTGCCCTGAGCCCAGGAGTGGCGGTGGCATCCGGGGTCTGAGGTCTTGGGCCCCTCCTGCACCCAAGCTGAGGTCCTGGGGGCCACTGGGTCACAGCTGGAGGGACCTTGGGGGCATCTTGTTCGGCCTCTTGTTGTGCAGATGGGGAAACCGAGGCCAGCGACGAGCCCAAGGACCGCAGCCCACCGGCGGGGCTGTGAGCTCCGGGCTGGTGCCGCAGCTGGGGCTGCTGCAGGCATGGAGGTGCTCGGTGGCTGTCTCTGTGGCCTGGCAGTGTCCCTCCCTGGTGCCCTGTCACAGAGTGACCCCTTCCTGGCCACCTTCCCTGCCACCCCTCGGCATGTGCCCGGTGGCCGGCCCTTAGCTGCCCATGGTCTGTCCTGGTTCTCGGAGCTCCCAGAGGACAGAGCCCAGAGGACAGACCCCTGTGCCCGGCCAGCCCTGTGGGCGAATGGTGGGGACGGCAGCCGGGGCGGAGAGGTGCTGAAGGTGGGTCTCGGCTGTGAGCGGAGCCTCCTCCACTCGCCCACAGGCCCCAGCCCCTCGGACTCCATGCCCGAGCCCTTTCTCTGAGCGCCGGCTGCCCCAGCGTTGCCCAGCTCAGAAATTCCACAGTGGACAGGTGGACGGTCTGCGGTGTGGGCGGGTGTCTGCTGATCACAGTGGGGCAGGGGGCGGGCTGAGGGTGCCTGGCATCCGTGTGTTGGGGTTCAGGACTCCCTGAGGGTGTGTGTGATCCTGAAACCCTTCCCTCACTCTGTCCCTCTCTGCTCCATCCTGGTGGCTGTCCTGTCACCTCAGGGCCCTGGACCAGCCTAGCAGGAGCTGCCTTCCTCGTGCTCTCGCAGGGGGAAACCGAGGCCCCAGGAGGGTCAGCCCTCAGCCAGCTCCCGCAGCAGGTCCCGGGGAGAAGCGGCATCGCCACAATGGCGGAGGTCGGGCAGGCTGACACCGCTCTTGGAGGGCGGGGCTCCCGTGACCCCCGATCTTTTCACTTCCTTCTCCCCCACATCCCCAGATGCTGCCCACTGCTGACCGGCCCGGGATTCATGGAGAGGGCCTCCAGGAGCAGCCCTGAGCGCTGTCGTGCCCAGCATCGCTGCGCCTGCCGCTGAGGGCGCCCCCGTGCCTCTGGCCCTCACCATCGCCCTCACCTGCCGATGGCCCCCGCCCGGCCCCGGGCCCCCTGAGCCGCCCGCGCCCCGCCAGGACTCGCCGTGCCCCGATGGGGTGACGTGACACGGGCCCACCCGTCGGAGCCGCCTGTCCGCCGCCCGTGACCTCCGCCCCAGGGAGGCCCTGTTGGCTCAGTTCCAGTGTGTTTCCCTTTGGTCCTCGAGGGCTTGGGGCCTGCCTTTGAGGGAGGGGTCGCCCACCAGCCCCTGATCCAATGCTGAGGACGTCCCCGGCAACAGGTGCAGCGCGGGACACGGCTGCGGCAGCCAGATTAACTCGGGGACTTGGGGCTTTTACAGGTTCTCGATTGTTATTTTTACTTTTGCCCTTTTATAATTAATTGTTCGTCTCTGAGAGGCCGGAGCTTGGACGGGTCCGTTTGACTTCTGGGGGCTCGCTCTTTTTCTTTTTTAAAGAGTTGGGTTTTCTTTTTTAACCGTCCTTCCCCCTCCCAAGTATTTGCACAATATTTGTGCCGGGTGTGGGGGCGGGTTTTTTAAAGAGCATTTTTCTTTCTTGGACAAGCACAAGGACCCCGTTCTCGGGCTGTGGGAGGCTGGGGGCTCCTCCTGCCCGCGTCCCTGGCCCGCCCCGGGGCGCAGCCATGGCCCGCATGAACCGGCCGGCACCTGTGGAGGTCAGCTACAAGAACATGCGGTTCCTCATCACACACAACCCCACCGACGCCACCCTCAGCAGCTTTGTCGAGGTGAGTGGCCAGGCCAGGTGTCCCGCAGACCTGGCTGCGATTGGTGCTGTCACCTGGTTACGGGATCCCTGAGGTGGGGGGGGGCACGAGGCCGTCCCCAAGAGCTCGGGGGGGAGGACTGCCGGGGGGG